>CM010314.1:16695889-16871793 GCA_001923025.3 Taenia multiceps
GTAAAGTGAAAGGGCGAATTCATAAGTTAAAAGTAGTAGAACTTATTTAATGCACTTTTTAAGAAGACTATTAAAGCTCTGCATTGTGGCAGGCGCCAAGCCCATGTGATTACTGGGCACTTCAGTAGACTGCTTAACCACCACCATGGAAATGGCAATCCAGATCATGACTCACACCAACCTTACGACAAATGCCCATTGACTTCATAATTCGTGAGTCATCCATTCAGGGGTCTGTTATCCATGAAGGGAGAACAGATGAAAGCACCCACTTCGGAAGTCCCTTTTAGAGTATTACAGATGATTAAAAGTGGGAAAGAAAAGGATGAGTTCACCAAAGCAACGCGAGCTGGAGACCGAAAAAAACGCTTGAGTACCTGCTAATAGCTAAGCTGTGGCGGTAATGCAAACGGACGTCTTTAGAATGAGCCAATGCAGAACCCAGCATTTAGCTCACGTCACATGAATATGGTTTGATAATGAAACAGGCGAAAGTGAAGTGAATCCGTGCAGGTCTCAACACACTCATGGGTTTAAGTAAACACGTGGACAATGGAATAGTGCCAAGCATAGTGCACCGTCTACATAGTGACGCAAACGACCACCTTAATATAAACAATGAGCTGTACAGTGAAACGAATTAATAATGGTGTACAGCGGCGAAAACTACATCAACGATCTATCCGCAAACTAGTGGCGGATGCGAAGGTGACTCAGTAGAAACTAAAACTTTTGAAATGTCTATCACCATACTAAGATTCAGAGAAGGACAACTTCTCATTTCTGGACTCAAAAACATAGCCAATATACAAGCAATAACCTATTCGAGCTTGCATTCAACCTGAACGAATGCGAAATTTTTATGGCAAATGTTCGCGCATCTACGATCAAAAAATTAACAGGCCGCGTCAGAAAGTGGAAAATACTACAGAAAATAAGATCAAAAGGGGATAAAAAGTTGCTAGACAGCTTGTAAACAAGTCCCAGGCGATTAAGCGTTTTGTGCAAACCGTTGAACTTAAAAAAATAAATCAGCCTAGTCAAACGCGCCATTTCTGAAAAGTTTGACGACGTGGAGTGGTAGTTTTCATGACCTACACGTTGCACTATCATATGAAATTTAGGACAAGATAACCCGCCTAATAGACAGTGAGAGCTCAGTTGCTTTAACGCCACTCTACAACCCATCCATCTTCAATAATGTGCCATTTCAGTGAGCCAGTAAATGAAAAAAAAATGCGAACTACTGAAAGAAAGCAGGAACACTAATGATAGAAATTAGTGTAGCAATATGCAATAAAAATAACAACCGGGACATTCTGTTGGCAAGAGCAGAAAGGATTGGATAAACTGCATTAGAATGCAAGTTACCGCAGCTTTCTGAAGGAAAGCTTTTCAATATCTTCAAAGAAGACGTGCAGAAGAGAAAAACGTACTTGCCGTCAGCAGTCATGCGGATAAGGCAGACTTCAGTTGGGGTGCCGACGAAAGAACCGAGGACACCAGCAGTAAGGCCAATGCTCAACTTGGCCGGGAAAGATGGTGGACTGCCTGACTGCGAGCGTGAGCTGATGTACTCAAAGAGACTCGTGTAGACGCCCAGTCGAGCCGTCGTGTATGTTGCCTGTCTCAATAGCGCTGCCGACAACCTGTGGGAGAGAACTGATTGGAAAGCTGTGGAGAGCGGCATGTTGAGCCACTAAGTGCGGTTACTTGGCTTCTAAGAGGCAAAACGATTCGCAGATTTGGGAATTCAAATAGTCGTTTTTGTTAAAAATAGACTCGATCACGAGATTAAAAGTCATTGAATAATGCTGAAAAATTCCAAAATAAAGGCCAGAAATCGCCTGTATTAAAAGTCATCAATGGAAAAGAACACAATTTCAACTCGTTGTATGCTTAGCAAAACTCAAAAACATGAACGAGTACTAAAATATATGCTCTTTTTAAAACTCTCGTAGAACATATTGTCCTGTAATCTTTAGTACGGCTTCCACACACACAAGAAAAGAAAAGCAAAAAAAGAGACCAGCAATTAGGCTGATGTCTGCAATGATTTAGCTAGCAAAATTAACAGTTTATATCAGCCTTTAAGATACGTCAGCAGCACCACGACGGGCACTTGCAAGCATAAACAGAGAAGCGACCGAATTTTGATTAAGCGAACTACATTCAACGCACCAGTTCAAAATTCACAAATACATCTAGCTGTGCATCGGCCCGACCAGCACCATGAAGGGACAAACATTACTGACCCACCGGGCCACAGCCGCATCTTTTCCCAGCTAATAAACTTAATGAGTTATTCATATTCACAGATGCCCCAAGGCTAAGCCATTTATCAGCATAACGGTGAAAAGCAGCCCACACAGTTGCATTGGGAGGGCGGCGGCAGCTACAGGCCGTTAAGCATGAAGAGGCAAACTAACCCAGTGTAGAGTTTGAGGGCGCCCTCCTGTCTGACGATGGTGCGGATAGCGTGAAAGGTGCTGTTGTAAATCTTCGCAGCACCACCCTCTCCTACAAAATAAAATGGACATTTTTGCCACCGTCATCGCCCTTTCTTTTTTTTAAATACGCCACTGTGCGATAAGAAATGCGTAGCCCTATCAACGAACTATTACGTCTACAGACCAGTGTCGGATGAGCACGCATTATCAGCATGAAACTGGAGAACATGAAAGTGGAATTAAGATTGCAGGCAGCAAAGCGCAAATGCTACGAACGTACAATGTGGCAAGTAAGGGTGGAAGATCAGTTCTATTATGGGTACGAATGGCATTGCAACGAGACAAAGTGGGGAGAAAACCCTAGTCATTATGTCCCCAGCAAACACTATGAGAAATTTACAGAAACTCTGTGATGTAAATGCAATACAATGATGAATTATGTAATAACAACCAGACATCCTAGCTTAAACCATGTAATATTCCACCCATTTGAAATATCAATAATTAAGACTGAGTTTTTAACGGACTTTCGTCACAGAAAACAGACGCACAGAAATAATAGCTTTGCTTTCTTAGAACCAAAAACGATCACGAATTGTTATAACGTACCGCTTACTTGGAGGCGTGTCTTCACCAGATCAAGCGGCTGAACGACACATGTTGCCATCATGCTGAAAACATTGACAATTTTAACGGTGGCATATCTTCTCAAACCAGTCACGCGACTTGAACCACAAGTTTAAGTAGTAAATAATCTGCAATCATTATCATTTGAAGAGTGATTAAAATCAAACCCCGTAATGCATAAGAGCATGTCCATGAAAATCACCCTTTTCAATTAGTCAGAGATTAATAATGGCAAAATAAAGCATACTTTCTGTAAAGTAAGGGAATAGTTTATCACAATAGGACAAGTACGGAATGTGTTAAAGCAAGACCAGCTAAATTGGGCTGCAGACAATAACGATCTCAATGACCGCAACTTACAACGATTTGGTTTATTAACATTATACTAAAAAAATCAAGAGGTTAGATACCCAGCAGAACCGCCAAGGACGAATTTCATATACTTGGGGATGGGTTTTTGAGGTTTCTCAGCCATCTCCAGGTAAATCAGCGAAAAAGCCGACGTAAGTCAAGTGCTTGGGAACTCCTTGAAATAGTAAAACAAAGCCACATATAAACTTGGCTAATTGAAATCACTTTGAAATAAATTCGAACAAAAACATCCCGTGATTTAAATTGCGCATTATTACCGCAAAAATAATGAGTGTTTAACGGCAAGTCCATGCGAAGTTGCATAAACATAAAAATGTTTAATAGAAACGATAACAATAGCGATAATCAATTTTACAACAAAATTTATAAAAATCACCTTCATTGCAAACTCCATAAAATTGTTCGCCTGTTGCGCAGCATTTTTAGACGACTAAAATAATACATTGTGACTTCTTCAATGTTATCAAATTTGAGCTGGATTTTTTTAAATATTGGGACGTCTGTAATACATTGTTTGTCTGAACTGCCGGTTTCGGTCACTTGGGTGGCCATCTTGTTCTAGCCGGTTGGTCGGCCTCCGGGCCGTGCCAACAGCCCCCAAGTCCTCTGTTCCCGGAATATATATATTCTGCCCTAGTACTGCGCCTTCTTTTACCTTAAGGGGAGCCTCGGGACGCTACAACGTCAAAGATGTCAAAACTCTTAAACTTTTGTTATTTAGAATCGTAAAGACACCTGGTTGTTTTATAACGAAACAAAGTGCTAAGAAGGAAGATACAATGTAATTGTAGCTAACAGAGCGATTGGGGCTACTAGCATGACCCTAGGGTCATCCAATCGGCTAGTACAATATGGCCAACCAGGTGACCAAAACCGGCAGTCTAAACAAATAAAGTATTGCACAGCCCCTCTCTTCTTTCCAACACCGTCCCTCACGCTCCCCTCAGTAGGCCTTCCGTGTCAGGCATCACAACGTGATCAGTGCTGGGGAAGCACCCACGAGCTAGCCGTCCCAGTCATCAAAATTCGATCCCATGTATTCTCGTAGTGCTATAAATTCTGCGAAGCACTCGGTGAAGCAAAGACGTATTTCTGACTTCTCCTCCCTCACGACAATGTGTCCCAATAAAATGATGGTGGTGTGAATCAAGGGTTTCGAATGGATAGAGACATACGCAACACATATTGTGATTCTAGGCTTTTTGATGCCATGGGATAATCGCGAGGGTATCGTAGAACCCTTAGCAAATGGGGCACTCGGACCTCATAGGAAGGCCTTCCCCACATTCCGCATCTGTGGATACACATTTTGGCGAAGGAAGGTGAGTTGCCCTAGAACCTGAGGCGGAGCTTACGGAGGATGCTTGACCACAGTGTCACCGATCCCTCTAGGCGGTTCCACTGGACTTGGAGTTCGCGGCCAGTGCTGTTTCAGTTGCTAATGGCTTTCTTGCAAAACACAGAGATGGGATAAATGCCGAAGATGGACGTAGATTTTAGCCCTCCAGTTATGGGATGTCAGAGATTCTCCCATCCGTAGCACATGCATTTCTTTTACAATGCCAAAGTTTGCCACAAGCGGCATAGACCAGGACGGAAATCCATCAAAGTCGGGTCCGCTTTCCGCTGCTATCATTTTAGCGTCCCAAAACTTCCTTTAAGGTGAAAGAAGGCATAGTATTAGTGCAATACTTTGTTCATTCGGACTGTAGGTTTCGGTCACTTTGGTGACCATATTGTACTAGCTGCTTTTGCTGGCCTTAAGATTAAGCCAGAAGACCCCAACCCCTCTGTCTACAGAATATATGCATTTTGCTTTAGAATTGTGGCTTTTTTGCCTCTAAGAAAGTACCGGGACGCTACATATACAAATAACACACTGGTCACGCTCTGTTTACCATACAGTCAAGCGCAATATCACTCTGCTACAATTTTAAGATCCTATAAGTGCACTCCAACAGCCTCTACTAAACATTTTCATGCAAAAATTTAGTGGTCCATTATTTTCAATATAAAAGGGAATGTACTTAGAGCATAGAACTTTGTTAATAGATGGAAAAAATCACTTATGCATTTACTTTTATGGTTTTGCAGGACTTCCATAAGGCTTTAACATGCAATTATGATGCAGTTTTAAATTCCACTGTAATACTTTGTTTGCTTGAATTGCCGGTTTAGGTGACTTGGGCAGCCATATTGTACTAGCCGGTTCGTCGACCAGGCCGTGTCGACAGCCCCCAATCTCTCTGTTTCCAGAATATATATTTTGTCCAACTACTATGCCTTCTTTTACCTTGAAGGAAGTCTCGGGACGCAACACCATAGCTTACCAACTAGTGCATTTACTCAAAAAATCAAACATTAGCAGACTCTTGTGTCTCAATGACTTTCCAAACCCTAACTTCGAGTCACGTCTACCAAGAAATATGCCATCGCATAGCTGCGCTATGTCTGGAGATGATGTGGAACCAAAAATTTGATGATCCACTGTTAGTTTAAGGCCATTTTTAGTTGTAAAATAAACCGGTTTCAAGTTAGCTGACACTACTTAATCAGGACATTGTCATCCCTCAGTACGTATTTTCGGCACCCACCTGAAATCCTATTAATAAAATCGCCGATAATATGGCATAGCACTTCAAATGAATCAGATAAAAGAGGTTCAGACCAGACAAAAGTCTAACTCGAACTTGGCACAAATCGTTTTCTTCAGCCGGCACTCAATGTCTTTCATCTGATTTGGAGAATAGAAAGTTTCAGCATCACCTATGATGCTGTCACGCGGTTTTAAATATGTTGAAGTACGCAACCTACTTACTGCATCACATGTAGCTTACGAAGTCTGCGTCTTTTAGCATCCAGAATAAGCTGACTACGTAAGACCTTTTCGTCATTAGATTAGGCGATCCCCGGATAAAGATACTTCTCCACCTTGTTCTCACTGATTCTAGCACAAAATTGCAGCTCTAAATTAGGCAAATGGGAAGTTTCAAGTAGAAATCGTGAAAGTATAATTCAAAACCGGAGTAAGCCCACACTAGATGAATTAGTTCACCACCATGGGTGGTTGTTTGCCCAAACAGATTAAACACAGAACACTTACATTTGCGCTTACGATTGAGAACATTGTACAGAGTTGGAATGTGCTAATAAACCCATTTTCAGAAGACAGATAATCACTTGAACCCGAGATAATTTTAACCCTTTGGTGGACAGTGCCATCTGTAAAGGAACTTTACAAGGGCTTATTTCTATGCTAAGTGCTCATGAAGATTGCAGCTATTTGAGAATGATTACTTGCTCATCACCCCCACAACTGATTTCGTATGGATACATAAACGTAAAAATTTGCAATTTTTTAATACAAATATTTCTTATTCATATTAATTTTACTATGCACACCTTAACTTGAAGTGAACCATTTAACTGTTGATTAGGCCTTAAAATGCCACTCAAAGAACTTTTATTCAAAAGGTGCTTGGCTCCAACCCACTTTAAAAATAGCACGCCAACACGCATAGTTGCATTTGGATTGGGGTTTGTCGAGTTATCTGGCGTATCAGCATGAGAGCAAGTTTGTGGTCTCAGAACCGCATTTTCGAAATCAAACAAGATTATGTTTTTATGCACATTTCACATGCTTTCCCACCACATGCCCTTATACCCCATGATTGTTATGATTCACCTTCACCACCACAGTCGATCTGCGTAATTGTGCCTAGATTTATGCAAACGTGATGTCTGCCTTTCAGAGAGGCGGTCGCATCTATTACCTGCATCTTTAACTTTATGGATCCAACAATAAAGACCCCAAATTATACTTTCGTTGAGTTAGCTGAATTCACGGAGTAAAGGCAGATCATTCCGCCTTTATTAAAACATATGTGGAAATATATTGTACGCATTTGTGTGTCTAATAGATTGTAAAGTGAAAGTAAAACCAGCACCACAGATTTCAATTATGTGGGGAAAATTCAGTACAGCCTGCTCCATCGAAACCATACAATTCTCACCTAATCCAAAAAGTAAATGACAAAAATGATACCCTTTTCTTACATATTTCCATTTGACCTACCCATAATCTGCTTTTTCTCCGCAAATTTTGAGTGTTGGAAAAAAATCTGCTTAAATGCTATGATTTACTTGTTAATGAGGTACTTTAACCTGTGGAAGATATCCAATAAATGCGCCAGTGAATGGACTCGTGGAAATCGTCAAGTCATGCTCCAACTTGCTCATGTGATTGACAGTCTGCACTAGTGTGGATTTTAGGCGCCTTTGCAGTCACTGAATTAAAATGCTTAATCTCATTCGGAATTTCAAGGAAAATCAAGCTTACAAAAGAGGTTCCATACAAAATTCAGGCGCCATTTTTTCGATACACTGCACACAATATTTAAACGTTAATATCGCAATCAGCGGGTGTGTCATGGGAGTGAACACGATACCATACTCGACCACGCCTTTTACTGATTCACTAGAAGCAGCAGCGGGCCACAAAGTCGTGAAGTCCTTAAAAGAAGAATATCGCAAGAAGATTAGAGAAAACGAAGAAAGCATGCGGAATGAGGATGCTACAAACGGTTTCATCACTTCAAATTTTAAACAAATTGCTCTTACTAAATGTTCAATGTTTGAGCGATTTTCATTACCCTGTTTTCATTCCCATTATTTTTCTCCACTAAACTAACACAAAAGTTTAATGGTTTAGTCCTCGGGTAGTGGGCCTGGAGAATAAATTACTTTTCCAGAGTAATGATTTCGGATGTCCAACAACATCGTGCATTTGTTTATCCTGTGCCAGTCCATCGACCTCCTGGCCCTTCCTTTTTGGAGCAAGAGATGTGGTCTTCCTGACCGCTTAATTAGATAAAAGTGCACCACTACAGGTTTCATCACGTCTGCACGACTGGTGCCGTCTTCGAGTGTGCACCACCCGGCTGATAGTTAAAGCACTTCTCGACAGTGAGCAGTGGTAAACATTCCTCCCTGGCTCAGGAAGGGCAGCAAAATCCGCTTTGGGGGGGAGAACGATTCAACATTCTTTGATTTCTGTTTTAAAATGCACACTTTTATTTAAGTTACCATGCACTACTAACGAATGCATTAGCCAATTACGCTTCCTAGTAATTAATTTTATTGCGAAATGGGGAGCCAAAATATCCCCTTAGTGAGGTAGACAGCACCAAAGGAGCTATGTGCAGTGGATTTGACGCTAGTGTAACAAACATTAAACTGCTTGAACGAACGCATCCGTTTGGGTGCTTACCCGCTTTTGCGGCTTTAAACAGCACCAAGGTGCGAATGCTTAAGGAAAAGGTTTTCATTATAGCTCGACTAGTGATAACAATAGTTGGTTTGCTAACTTTTGTCAATATTTTACCATTCCAAAGACCTCAATCCATATTATTCCTTAAAATGTGCAGCCCATTCTGAACATTTTCAATCCGAGGTGCATTAGAGATTTATGGTAAATCCAGCCGTTACCAAACATAAGCTGGTACCCTCAGAAGAATTATTCGATTAATATCGTAAACTAAAATTATTAAATAAGAACTACTATTTATTTTAACATAAGTTCAAGAAATATGAAATTTGCATATGTATACGTTAAGTTATTTAAAGGCAAGTTTAAATCCACACGTTTTTGGAACGAAATTATGCCAAATTAGTCATTGTGACACCACTGTTTCCTTTGGTGTTTTACGGTTATGGCCCAATTTGAATTTTCTCTCAATTTAATGCAAATTCTGCTGCGTCGATCCTGCTGCAAGAAAATATGTAAGTTTGTTTTTTAGACACGGGCTGCGCACAACACGTGGCGGCGTAATCCACTGCATCCAGCCATTGGTGCATTTTGTAGGGACCAATTGAATCAGCTCAAGGTCATGTGCAAATGCAAGGCCTGATTTAAACGGGTGGGTTTGCGCACCCAAACATCAGACAAGATGACGGGTTTAAGCTACTACATACCAACGACTGCTGAGTGGACTGGCTCCAGACGACCCCAGGCTTCAGCTCAATGTACGCACGCACCATGCTTGTGCATGGATCAGGAAATATTCGGCCAAGTCGCTAGAATCACAGATCACCTCTACCTAAGTAGCCTTCAAGCTCTCACACCGAACCGTCTACGCCAAATGGGAGTGACACAGCTGATCTCCGTCATGGCTGAGCCAATTCCTGGCGAGGTTGTAGCTCAGGTTGAAAGGCACACGCAGATCCCCGTGGACGATATCGACCATTCCAATCTGCGGAGGCATTTCGACGAGGTGGCGGATCGGATCGCCCGCGAGGCGCGTCGTGGAGGCAAAACAGTGGTGCATTGTATGGCTGGAATTTCGCGTTCGGCGACGATGGTACTGGCCTACCTAGTGAAGCACCAGGGCATGAGTCTCTATGAGGCCTACGAATATGTCCTCTCCATTAGGCCGTGCATTCATCCGAACATTGGTTTTTGGAGGCAACTAATAGCCTATGAAGAGGCTCGCCGTGGCCGTAGATCTATGCGAATCACTAGTGATGGTGTCACTCACTCATCCCAGGACCCTGCATCTTTAGGCGGAATAGACTGGGTCTGTCCTGCCAATAAACATCGATCTCGAGGTAGGAAATATTGGAGCAACGATGAGGAACTTTTTTAAATCTGATGTGGCTTATTATTGTGACTTTTTACACTATACTCCCGCTGTCTTGACAATCCGGGTGCTTAAACTTTGAACGAGGGTTTAAAGGAGGAAAAGAAAAAACACTTCATCCTATATTTTTGTATTAAAAAATGTCACCTTATTCACATCCTCTTTCGTTTCGAGTTGCACATTCACACTCATTTAAGTAGCATGTTGACACACAATTCTCAATGTTCCGGGACTTTATGCCATTCTCTGGCGTTTTCATTATTCGTAAATCATTAAAAAGACTTCTTCTCTCAAGTGCACCAAAACACAGCATTCACAACGCTTTTCTGCTATTGCGCTGTCAAAATTTTAGCAATAACCATGCATCTGACCTAAAATTTGGGAAAATAACATGAAATTTTGTGCACGACATTGCTTTTTGAAGAGTCTGTTGATTGTCTGCGTCCGCTTTATGAATAATGGGACCGAAAATTCAACACGAAAAGTTCGTTTAACGCAGCTCAAAAGTTGTGGAACGCTAAAGCTTTGTAATAACTTTTATCTAGGACTTAAACGATATGAATTTTAGGCGTTTTAAGGATCCACTGCATATGTTTGTAGCTATTTTTAATCCTTACTCCTGCCTTTTAGCTAGTATGCCGACTATGCTTCGGATTAATGAAGTTTAAGAAGTGTTGAAGCGATAATTTGAGATGAGTATGGGCTAGCTTTAGAAGGACTTTTTATAAAGGCAATCATAAAACAAATATTTTTATAAAAAAATGTACTGGACAGTACAATTTGTTTGTAAATTTCTAAATGAGCGCGCATAAAACACGAACCTGATTTCATACCATTTCCTGATAACTTTACGTCTAAAAGCCAAGGGACCCTGGGCATTTCCTGAGTTTTTCCCAGAAAGCGTGGCAATGGTACTGACGAAAATAAACGTGTAATTGACATTTCTCACTTGGTAAAGAGTGCAATATGTGAGGCCGTTTCTTACTGCGGAGAGTGAAAATTTTCCTTTTGAATTGGAGAGACCAAACTTTGCATAAGATCGACACATGCCGAAGCAAAAGTCCATCCTTACCTCAGTCGGTGGAGCTTGAGTAGCGGAACTGCGTTCCACTTAAGACCGGCACTTACTGAGATTTTTACGGTCATACGAAAGGTAAAAAATGAATTTGTGTCTTTAGCTTTGAAAGGTTATTTTGTTGGAGCGTATAGCAACAAAGTCAGCATTTTTGTGGTTTACAAGAGGGTCATGAAATGAAACCTTTTACGCAAGACTATTTTGCCAGTCTCAAAGTCCAAACGCATTTTTGCTGGTAAACAAGCCGTCCAAGAAAAGGAAACACGCATTCGGTGCTATGGCTTTTGGAATCAAGTTGAAAAACACAAATAATAATACTCGTAAGTAAACTTTTCAAGCATGGAAATATTACTTTAAGTCAGATTTATGCAGTTAACATTTTAAAGATTTCTGTACCTTAAATGAATGCAAAAACACTTGGAATCATTTTTTGGGTTAAAATCAAATAATCAACTGAAAATTAGGTTAACTCACATTAAAATATTATCATTGCTCAACAGGATGCAGGAATATTTTCTGGAATTTTGGTTGAAATTTTAGATGTTTCAAATCTATTGTAATTCCTGACTGATTTTATTTTTCATTTAGTCAGTTCAAGGTACAAGTGACAGTCCACTTTTCGGGAAGAACAATTAGAGCTAAGTTCAATGTGCTAAGTCATGTAAATAACAGACTTTAAGAAGAATCACTTTCCTTACCTGCTTAACTGCATTCATACTTTCCTAGAAGTAGATGTACTTGTGAGGTCCAATTGATGAAAGTGGCTTCATAAAGGATCAACTGATTATTTACATCAACAGTTTAACAAGGGCGACAGTTTAAATTAAGTATGAAACGGAATGGCTTTCGGTTATTTCGAAATGTTGGGCTGGATCATCTCAGTTATGGTTTACACTGTTTTTCTTAACAAAATACTGTAAACTTTTTCTGCAAACAGGAAAATTTCTCCTAATTTAATGTTGTGAGCATGCAAAATGGGGACTTTTCTGAAGGCGAAAGAAGGTCTAATACTTGGGCATATTGTAGTGCCGGTGTGGAAAAGGGTTGGGGGCTACCGACGTAGTCCAAGGGCCATATCTCCCAGCAAAAATACAAAGGTAGAGTCTTAAATGACCGTGGAATAAAGACAGAGATTAAAAGAAATAGTTGATGTATTACAGCGCCACTCCATTTCACTCCCTTAAACTTGTGAGAGTCGTCCAAGGCCTCCCTCCCTAGGTCGATCTCCCTCGTCGACCTCAAGGAAAAAGCAACGACAAACCAACCATGCCGTCCATCGGATTTATACACAACCGTGAATGCATTTGACTGCATCGGCAGTGATTCATCTTATCGATTCTACTGTATCTGGAGTTGCATCTTATTTGGGAACTGCGATGGGAAGCCCATCGCTATTCGTAGGAACACTGACCTAAAAGTAGAGTCAACGAACAAAACAGAGAACTTAACATAGTTGCGTTGGGATGAAGTTTTGGTGCCTGTTCCTCCCCGCCATACTGTTCTCGCTTCTGAGCTGCTCAATCTCATCTGAGCTCTATCCAGCTAATTGAGAAGTGAAGGGATGTCGCGAATTCACATAATTCATACCGCCATTCAGAAGCAATGGTCCACAACAAACAATCCCAGCTTTGCCATAGATACCTTCATTTTAACTGTTAACAGCGTTCCTGCAGGCCATATCACTGGCAAAGAAGTCGAAGGTGAACGACATTCTCAGCCCTCCTGTTAGAGATTGTCGTAGATCCCGCCACCAGCAGCACACAACTGTCACTTGTCACGTAAAGATTTAACATTCAGTAACAGAAATCAGAGGAGTTGTCTCCCCCAGTCGGTGTGGCTTTTCGCCGTTTTCACGACATGCTAATGACCTGCTTTTTTAGGGAGCTAAAAGCATGTGGGTTGCGTTAAATAATCATTCCTTTCATGTCACAATTTACAGCAAAAACAGTTGAGTTAGATCGTGGGAAACCTATGAGAGGTCGATCCAATGTTTCACATACACAAAGTTAAGTTTGATTTGGGTGGTGAAATTTCACACAACCTTTCAAAGATCGCACAATGGTTGCATCCATGCATTGCTTAGGCATAAACGTATGTACGCAAACAAAAAACAAAATAACTCAATACTGTGAAAATACTGTGAGAATAGGTAAATTACCACTACAAGAAAAAGGTACGACTGATGGATGTACATCCGAAAGCGAGAAGCCTTTTGTGCAAATTTGAAGTCCCAAGACAACTTTTCGTCATATGAATAGGAAAGGACAAAAATATACTGGTAACTAGAAATTGTAATTACTCAATAGAACAGTTGAACATGACCTAAGAAGTGAAGGAGAAGAAGGGGATTGGTGGCTTGAAAGTGACTCAAAGTCACAGAATCCAGAAAATGTGGCACAGAGGAAGAGGCAAGAATGCGCCTGGTTATCTGGTTTAGTATGCTGTGGAAGGATGATGGGTACAGGGTACGGCCTAAGGAATTCTAGTGGAAGGAGTTTGGGTTCCGCTAGTACTGGCGGCGGGGCGGGACTCCGTCTGCACGCTCACCGACAGCGCCGCGTCCACAGTGGGTGCTCGTCCTGCCAGCACCGTCGTTGTTACTGTCGCCGTTGACTGTGGCTGCGGAGCACGCAGCGGTCGGGCCACGATGACACTCTCCTAAAGCGAGTTCGCAAAAATGTCATCCTGTGAGTTCAAAATACAAAGACTTGGTGCAGTTTTAGTGAATCAGATCGGAAACAGAGTGATACAACAGAAAGATGGGTTCAATTCTGTCATAAAAAAGCTCCAAAAGCTTTTAAAAGATTTTATTTTAACGCAGTATCACCTCATTATCCTGCACAATGTCCAGGTACTTTTACCATTGGTTATGTATGAAAAAGAATTGGCACTTTCCACCTCTTTTCGCCGCTGAAAATCAACAAGAAACCTCGATAATGTCATCCATGCTGGCCCACGGCCGACAGCATGGAATTCCGATGGGATCAATTGGAGAAATTGAAACGATCCTACGACTGCTCTTTGAGTTGCCAATTTAAAGGTATATCGTCTCGAGTGACAGCGATTGAGAAGCTATAGTATGCAAAGAGTTGGTTGAATTTTTCATGGAATAGTCTTTAAATAAACGACCGCAGATATTTATGCGTTCTAGATGTGAATAGCATTTCAAACCATTATTGATAGTACAACGTACGGATGGCATTCAATAACTTAGGAACGTAAACAAACGTTTAAGCCTTTGAATGCCATTTCACTTCTAACAGTTGTTCATAATAAATTGATGATGGATGTAGAAGCGAAAAATGATTTCCATGGCTTTTATAAGCACCCCACACAAATCATCACCTGGGGAACAAACCAACATTTCCGAACAACTCTCTGGCCTATTTTGAAGGGGAACCTACGAAAGCACTTGGCGGATTTATAATAACTTAAATTCATTGGTTGTACGTGTAAAAACGACACGATATCAGCATTAAAAAATGTAGGCGCTGCTGTTGTTAATCTAGTCTATTTATTTTTAAATAGCAATGGTGTAAAAAGCCAGTGCCCATCGCCATGATTTCGTCACTTAGGTTGAAAACCGTCGTGTCCTCAGGCGGTCGCCAAGGTGACGGAGCAATTGCGCCTTTTTGTGATACGCTTGCTCTACTCAACTCAAGCGTGTGGGCTTAGAAAACTGTTCGGTATTGCGTTGTAAAATTTTCCGTACTTAATTGTTGCTTTCCAAATTCTCACTTTTATATTCGAGAATCGCAATTCTGGAATGGTGCCGCAGTACTGTACATGTATTTTAATAAACTGAGAACGCCCCTTAGTTGTTGTCATTTTGTCCATGGTACTAGTCCATTTTTACATTATTTTCCGCAAAAAAACTAGGAAAAATTGTTTCGATGAAATTGCATATGGGGTGGCACGACAACACCCTTGCGCAAATAACGCACAGCCTACCGGCGAATTGACGAATTCTTGCGGGTTGACAAGAGTTTCATGTGACTGAGTCATTGTGTGGGAAAGATGACTTGCGGAGGGATAGTGCCCGACTAATGGCGAAACAATAGGAAGCCGGCTGGTTGACATATAGAGCTGACGTCTGTTCGCCTCATGGGACAGTTGATCGTTTAGCATTCGTATCTGCCAATCCAAAACAAGTGGGTACTGACGCATCACTTATCTGGTTGCTCCATAATGCTTCATTTCATTTAGCCAATATGCTGATTGAAGAGTTGACAAATCTAGCATTATTTTGAGCTACCCAAGTTGAACTCCGAATTTTGACAGTTCAAATTATCAAAAAATAAAATTACTTGCTCTTCCAGTGTCTTGACCCTTTGGCTGTGGCTCATTTCCTTAGCTTTAAGGGTCTTTTCGCATTGTATCAATGCAGCACATTTCTTCTCCAGTTCCGTTTCCATTTGAGCGTTGCGCTGTCGAAGCAATTCGTCCATCCGACTAGCGTGTGACTCTTCTCTAAGTGCTAATTGAGCCTAAATGGAAAAATCTTGTTAATTGTTCTTGCAACTATTATTTCGCAGAAATTGTATGACCTACACTTAATCGTTGCACTTGACGTCTGTAGTCAAGATTTTCTTCCTCCAATTTTTGAGTTCGCTTGCGCACATCCTCCTGACTTGAAACAAGAACCGAATTCAACTCCTTTTCACGAAGTCTTTCACGCGTTATCTATCAGACACATACACCCGAATAGATGGTCGTCCAGTCGGCTGCAGAGCAATCCATCATGTAGTGCACTTCACGTGGTAAAATTTAAGCACAACTTACACAGTTAAAACCGAAAAGGCCGGCATAAAGTATTTTAATTTCGTGCAATGCAGAACACTATTCGAGCGGAGCATTGGAGGCTTAAAGTTGAATATCTCTGTTATGTAAAATACGAAATCGGAGAATCTTGTCAACTTTATTTTATCATTTGGGCATGGTAGGCATACCTCAACAAAATATTCACAAAGCTAGCTAATGATCTGAAGTTAATTAAGTTGCATAGTCAATACCAATGCTTCAATTTCACTGTCATCTTACGTGATCAAAATTTACGTGCAATTCCTTCAGTTTCTCCTTTAAATCGTTGACCTCAAACTCAAGGTCACCTTTCATTTTTTCCCACTCCTTTTGGTTCTTCAGGAGATTGTCCAACTTCGTCTGGGTATTTTCTTTTTCAACTGTTTAAATGGGTAAAGAAATGGGTAAATAATTAGTCCTCAATTACTTCACAACCTACGTTTAATGCTTATGATTTGCTGTGTCAGGTCCTTTTGCAGCATCTCCTGGTCATTTTTTTGTCGTGTAAGTTGACGATTCTGGGCCTCAAGGTCGCATCGAACGAGATCTGCCTCTGCAAGTTCGCCCTGCAACTTTTGGATGCGAGCGTTCACCTGTTCCAACTGTTCCTTGCAATCACATAAACTCGTCTGCGTATTTTCAAACCGCTCCTAGGGCAGAATCACATCGACTCCATTAGAATGAATGAGCGCAAGAACACTGCTTAAATCGGTGCTCATATTTGGTCATAAGAGCTGGCAAGAAAGTGTGGATTTCAATAATACCAATTGAGCTATTTTGACCCAGAAAATATCTTAAACAGGTTTAGCAGATGATTTGGATTGTGAAGGTTGTGTAGGTTGGGAATGCTGAAAATGCTAATTCAGTATTCGTCCATATGCAACTTTTACATGCATAAGGTAAATGAGCTGAGAGATAAAATTTGCAACCAACTATTAGCCAGACAAATTACTATTTGATTCCCCTAGGAATCTCCAGATAGAAGTAGTATTTGCGGATCTAGCTCCATTTATACAACACGCATTATTTTGTTACGGGTACAACCGTAAGTCCACATCTTATTTAAATTCGATATGGTTGACATTAATGCAATGATAACTCAACGACAAAATAAATGACAAATTCAATATGTTAAAGCTTTGGAGGATTCTGCTAAATTTAATCTTTACTCACATGGGAAGTTGAGAATTTTCAATATCTTCAAGTGTGTGGGGGGTAAAGTGAGTGTAGACACCTACTCATGAAAGCAATATTCACTTTGCAGCTAGTGAGCATTAGCGTTTTCCCAATGTATATCCAATAGATTATCACTTCACAGGTGGAATGAAAGGTTAATTTGACTGACTTCATTGAGTCAACTTTACCTCCAAGGCTATGACGAACATATCGAGGTAGTTGAGGGAGAAGGAGGGTGGAAAGAGAGCACAAACCTGCATGAGGCGGTTGTCGTGATCCATGTTGTTCATGAGACGCTGGGCGCTGCTGAGGCGCTCTTGCAGCTGTGCGTTCTCCTGCTCCAACTCTGTGACGCGTTCGGCAAAGCGCTGAGCCTTGGTGCGCGCCTCCGACTCGCTCTGAACCGTGTGCTCGCACTGCTGGCCCAGGCGATCGATGGCGGCGCTCGCCTCCGCTAGCTTCTCGTGCAGGCCCGACAACTCGCTCTGCGTACTCTCCAGTCTCGACTTCAGCGTCTACAGTGGTACGAGAGAAAAAACCATTAACCAACTTTATGTTCCACTGGCCTAATTTCTCTTTACCTTTACCATTATTGCAGGTGGGGCTTAATGTATAGCAACCTATTTCATTAGCACCGATTCTTGGCTTTTTGGTTTTCATTGGTTAAGTGGACTCCATTTCGGTTATTTTCCACCAATTTTTCGCATTCATTTTTACTACATTTTTATTTTAGGTCAACCATTAGCCCATCGTCCAGCATGCACTCTTTAGGATAAAACTTGTGAGCAGTCTCTCAAACGATGTGAAACAATGGACGTTTGATTTCATTATATAAGTATTTTTGGTTTATTTTATGCACTAAAGGTTATTTCCTTCATTTATTACTTCAAGCAATCGCCCCTTCCCTATCGTTGCCATAGGTGCTATACATCAATGTAGCATTAAAGCACTGTTAAAATTGTGCCATTTACAGCACCATTATTGAATGGCAGTGAAGATATGGAACAGAACTTAACTGGTTGGAGGTTTTGTTGTATTTTAGCGAACGAAAGTTCTTCAAACGGATTTTAAGAAAGGCCACAGCGTTCGTTTTTGAGTAGTCAAGCTCCAACTGTGCAGGGATAGAGTTCAAATTTGTTGGTATTTCACGCTCTACCCCGAGTTCATTTATTATTTAAGCAAGCCATTTGTATGTCTCAGGTGTTTTTATTAGTAAGACTAACATCAAAGAAACTGATTCAAACCTTTAAAATTAGCTAATCACTACAAAAACACCTAAACGGAAACAGGAAAGCTTGTGAAACACCCATTTTATTCAAGTGTTCGAAAACTTAATCAAACCTCAATTTCAGCGGATTTATCTGAAGTGATCACTTTCTGGCGATGCAAATCCGCTTGTAGAGTTCGTCTAGCAGATTCTGCGGTCACCAGGCGTGCTTCGGCTTCCTCCAAAGACTTTCGAAGCTCTCGTCTGTGTTCCTCGGCAGCCTTTGCTTCCTGAGTCTTAGAAGCATTTAACCGATCCTGCGGAGTCAAAGTGGGTACAATAGTTGTAGAAACGATTTTGTGTGTGTTTTACATAATTAAGACGATACACCAACCTGGATGACCTTGCATTCTTCTTCCATCAATTGCGCTCGACGTTGTAGCTCTTCGACACGCACAACGGCGGCATCGCGTTCCTTCTTCATTCGACACAACTCTGCATCCTTATTCAACAATTCATCGTGCGATTGCTGCAGCTTTTCTGACAGTGACTTTTGCTCTAAAATGAGATTTAAATGGCTTATTATGAAGTCTCAACTACATATATTCAAACTTGGTCAGCGTTCTACCCTCTTCTATGGAGTGAATTATCTGTCTCAGTTGGTGAGCTTCATCGGATTTCTCATTGAGTTGAGAGGTGACATCATTGAGCTTTTCCTCGTTGATGCGTTTTGCCATTACTGCATCATCCCTCTCCTTCTCTAGTTGCGCCATCTGGCGTAGCATCTCACGCAGAACGCAGCTTACTGCGTCGGGATCCAGATCAGCGCCTTGACGGGGATATGGGGAGGTTGACGACGTGCGCCAATTGAGCGATCGACCTAGCGAGTCCGATGATGATGAAATAGCTGTTGTCCCAGTGGTGTTGGTAGTGGTAGTGACGGTAGCGACTGCAGTGGTCTTTTGAAATGCTCCACCTTCTGCCTGCGCCTCTGACCATGTCGCTGTCGATAGACGAGCTCGTCTCTCAGCTGAAAGGGATCTGGAGCTTAAGTTGTTTTGCTCTATGTTGCGAGGTAAACAGACACTGTAAACGCAGGAGTGATGATGCAATGCGTTTGTCTTTTTAATGTATTTTGTGGATGACATTAGAATGCTTACACAGCTTTCGTTTGAATTGGAACTAACCATATATAGTTTTCATCTTACCCGAGTTTGGAACTAACGGTCGCGGAAATAACAGTCTGATGATGAAGAATGATTGAAGAAATGGTGACTCACTTTTGCTAGGTGATATGGACCTGGGTCGTTGATCGATGTGATGTTTGTGATTGGCTTGATCATATCCGCTGTCCCCAACTAACACAACATCTTCTTCGTCAATGTCGCTCATTCTTTTCTTTGAGTTTAACATTAGCACGGGCGAGGAGCCCTGACGCTGCCGAAAACCAAGATAGTGACGTAATAGAGAGTGAATGGAGGCCAGACGAGACTCGGCATCCAACCTCGACTCAGTGGAAGCCGTAAATTCCAACTGGAGAGCTTGAAGCCGTCGTTGTGCTGAATTAAGATCTGCGCTGAGGCGAGCATTAACCTGCTCTGAGGTATCCAGCTAAGGGGAGTTTACAAATGCAAAATAACCAGTTTGTAGCAATCTATTACATCCATTCTGTACTGATTATTTGGGCAAATTTTGTTTATTTCTTAACGAACCAATACTATTATGAGAGATTTGTAATTACTTACTTAAAACAAAGTAGAATGCCTTATTCACTACCTGATGACAGCATCATAAAGCAATCGAAGTAGACTTTGCATTTATGCTGGCAAAAGTGCCTAACCAGACTCATGTGATAGTCAGGTTTTTGTTAAAGTTGTCTTAAATAGTCACATTCCAGTCTCAAAGTAAACAATAAATGC
The DNA here is from genome assembly GCA_001923025.3 of Taenia multiceps. NCBI lineage: Eukaryota > Metazoa > Platyhelminthes > Cestoda > Cyclophyllidea > Taeniidae > Taenia > Taenia multiceps. The sequence continues at coordinate 16,716,154 of CM010314.1, forward strand.
TAGTCGCGTTCTCCACAAGCATTCGTGCACACATTGCTTCAATGTTTCAAACAGCAGGTGTAATCCTCATGGAATTTAGGTGATCGTCTCCTTCTAGTGTAACATAAAACGTTGCATTGAAGGTGTTTTTTCAGACAAAACTCCAAAATAATACGCAGTTGTTACCAAAGTCATTTTGAGAAACGATTCTTCCGCGTTAACTATCCATTGCATGGCAATTCGTAGATTATTTAAAATGCTTAGTCAGTCATTATGGTCTTTACAAATTCTCATTGCGTTTGGACTGACTAATTCGATCCACATGCTGCATCTTCTTTTCGCGCTTTTTTAGACTTCGCGTGGGAAAATTGACCTCACGACAACCACGATATTTCTATCACCACCACCACCACCACCACCACCTAAACTTCTACTAATTGGCACCGCAAAATATTTCCCATCGACTATCAATCATGCGTTCTGCCATTGCTGTGTTAATACAGCATAATTTGGCAATGTGCTTGCATTCTGATACCCCAACCTAGGCATCCAGTTTATATTTCCTGTAAAACAAGGATAGTTTGGCTAAGACATGTGACAAGCTTTCCATCTTACACGTGACTGTAGGATGCGCTTGACTTCCTCGAGGCGCTTATAATCTCTGCTGGTCTCTTCAGTCGACAAACCGGTTGTCCACTCATGGGCTCGAGGATGATCTTCAGCGCCAGCATGACGACGCTGAAGGCTGCTTAATTCGGCCTCCAGGTCGCGCCTTACAGCCTCCTCCTCAGCTAATTGTTTCCTCAGCATCACACATTCGCTAAATTTAAAATAGTGCATATAGCATCATAGATTTTACAAAGCTGAAGCTTACCGTTTTACTTCTTCCAGATTTGCTATTTCTTCACCAAGGTTGGTCCTCAGTTCTGCACAGTTCTGTTGAAGTTTCGCGTTCGCAAGCTCACATTCGGAGAGTTTTCGTCTCAGCTCTTCCATCGCAGAGTTGTCACGTGACTTGGGAATCGCTAGAGTGTGTAATTTCTCATTTCGGTTGCAATGCTCACGTTCAGCGTGCTCCAACCGTTCTCGCATCTCGCTAAGAATGCAACTCTGTTCACCTCTTTCCGCCTCAAGCTCATGCATCTGATGGCGCATCTCCTTGATGGTCATTTCAAGCGTGGATTTGGTGGATTCAATCTCATTCAACTGTTTGCGCAGGTCCACAACTTCACGACGAAGATTGTTACGGCTTTCTTCGGCTGAAATAAGCATGAAATGCTGAAACAAATGAATAAAATTATAACTGCTTTATACGGAATCTCATTTAGCTAGAAATAGGATTAAAATGAGAAGCTGTGATTGGGAATGCAAAAGAGAGGAGGAATTCGATACGATTCATCCATCGCCTCATACTCTATGTGCCACAGATGTTATTGTCAGACCTTTCATTACTTACTGTGAAATTACTATTCAACAGCCAACAAATCTAAAGTAGTAAAGGCTACTGTTTTTCAGGTTTCATCCGTTTAAAGGTCTATTCTAAAACGATTTATGGTACCTAGAAAACCGCGTGTTTGTCCCTAAGCCGGCATTAAAGCTAACGCAAATTTAAGCTGATGCAGGCTACTCAATTTGTTTGGACATTACTTAACAAATTTTAAAACAAGTGGATCATTGGGCTAAAAGGTGCTTCCTTTTCAGCTTAATTATCTCTAACTGTTTTAACATTCAGCAATCCGTGTTTGGATCATGTGTCTCTTTACTTAACAGACTCTACTGATCCATTCACACATTCAGATTGATTTGCGAGGTAAAGTGAAACACAAAATCACCAAAGTGGACATAACAAAGAAGGAAATGAAGTAAATAATTAAGAATAAACTAAACCTATCATACATTTTTAACAATATCAAAGGCATGTATTTACTTCCTCCTAGTGGAATACCATGCAAGAGTGAAAAATAAAATGTTGTGTCGACCTACTTTCCCGAAGAAGTTTTGCAGTTTCGGAGTAGTCGGAGCGATTGGTGTAACGTGATCCCTCATACACCCGAAGCTGGAGTTGAACTTCATTGTACTCGTGAACAGTACGTTCAAGGCTTGATTCCAGCGCCTTTACCTCCGCCTTCAATCCCAAAACCTCCTTCTCACGGCTAGCTCTTCAAGGAAAAGTGGCTCTATCTTATAGTGAAAAATTAATGCCAGCGATCCTACGAACTCATCCGGTATTCCGTCTAAATTGTTGGGAATATTTTTAACAAGAGTAGTGGCTGAACCTTATAAAAGTGTCTTTGTGATCGCACTGCGGTTTCGCATGCTTTTGCATTTGTCACCTTTCATATTGTAAGATAAAAAAGGCAGTTTAATTCCATTGAAATTGTAAATTACTTTTACTTATGGTGAGGGATTCACCACGATAGTGGAATCGCACACCTTGATAACATGCTGTTGTGTGATTAGAAATGCAAAATTTAGGTTTCGAAAGATCAGACATCGTAAATCTGTTATTGAAAATCCAAATTCACCACGCACCATGCAGCCTCCTCTTACACGGGCAGTTCAAGGCTTCTGATCTAAGGTTGACCAACAGGCAGCTTCTTGACTGCAGTCAATCAAATGAAGGAATAATTGAGGAGCGTTTCGCACATCAGGGAGTCTGTCTATGCAACTTTTAAAATTACGTTGATTCATGGTTAAGTGTGTTCTATTTAGCCACCTAAAATTATTCTTGAGATAGTGATTTCCAGTAATTAGTGTGGAATCATCAGAATGCAATGCGCCCCTAGTGCAAAAAACAAATCATTTGTTCTCATTGACTTTAAAAAATAGACGAGATTTTTTCAGCAACACACAATTTTTATTCACATTGTCATAAAAAGGTCATCATGCACTGAATTCTAGCGGCACTGTGGCTGGCATCGGTCCACTCTTCTGTTTGAGTTTGAATTAGCCAGGCTGAGAATCAGTTCACAGGCAACCAATTCCTGGCAATGCTTGTGCAAAAAGCAAACTCACTTGAACTCCTCAAACTGCTCCCTGCATGCACGCAGATCTTCAGTGGTTGTCTTCAGTGCCACATCGTCTTTCTCTGCCCTTAAAGCCGCTTCGCGCCGCGTTCGATCAAGATTCTTTTCCAAATCCGCGATCTGTAAGTTCGTAATGTGACTTATTGATGTTGAATAATCAAAATCAGCAAAATAGTTGTCCAAAACAGACGCACCGTCTCTTGTAGGAGTAAAATTCGTTCCCTCACAGTTGCGTGGTCTTCTGCGGCAAGGGCCAAGACTTTCTGGCGCTCCTGCTCAGCTCGCATTAATGCGTCATCTCGTTCTCTTCAAGGGTGGTCAAATTAAACTCGAAACTATCAACATTCTGATTTTTGGCCCAAACAAATAACCCTTAGCTAAACTTGCAATTGAGTTCAAGATCTTGAACGCAAACATGTCCTGAAATTTGATAGTAGCTGAAGATTCGGTCTTTCATAGAATTAATCAAAATTCTAGTAAACATAATGAGCATCATCCAGTTGGACCTACGAGTCTCTTTGTCAATAAAGTATGACTCAAGTATTCGTAGCATACACATTTTGTAGTTTTCGAAATAACGTGTCTGGCTATGTAAATAAGAGCAGATTTTTGTTGAACTTCGTTCTAGATGACTTAAAGGTTGTTGTAAAGGTACGAATCAAGTTGCCTCATTATGCTTCCCAAACTTTCCGGAGCTGAGGTCCAACAAATTATTATAAATGAAAGAGTAAGGGTGTTACTCCATAATTTCGAAATTTATGGACCAAATGTTCGCTCTTGGGTAAAAGTGGCAACAATTTTCAGCCAAAAGTTAGTTGAAATGTAGTTTTAAAAGAATCAAACACATAACCGAGTTAACATTCGGTTAAGAATGTCTTAAACCCATTTAAAATAACTGCGGTCTTTATTGAAAACAGCTAATTTGAGTATTTTTATGCAACAGCAGGAGAACTTGCCTCTGCGCGAGCTTGAGTTCATGATTCAGTCTCGCCTGTTCCTCCCCCCATCGTTGCAACTCTCGTTCACTCATCCCAAGTCGGTCTGTCTCGCGTATGGAGGCCTTCGTTGCTTCCGCAGCAGCTCGGTCCGCCCTCATAACTGCCTGCACTGCGGCCTCTGGAAGGCGATACCATTGAAAATCACCCTTCTACTATCAACTACTGATTTAACTGAGAGTAGCCACACTGACTTACCTTCAGCTTCTGCTAATCGTCGTTCAGCTGTAGCCAGATTAACTCGCAGTTCTTCCACTTCGGCCGTGTATTTAGCTCCTAGACGGTCCCGCTGACGCTGGATTTTGCTCAGCTCCGTCTCAAAGTCACTTCGTAATCGCTGCACTTCAGCTGAAAAGATTTTTTACTTCATTATTAAACTGTGGAAGAGTCGAGAAGTGGTTAGGATCAACTGACATGCCTTGAAGGGTGTTTCGGCGAAGAGTGAGGTTGGCTATATCTGTTTCCTGCTTTTCAACCTTATTCTTTAGCTCAGTGATCTGACGTTGAGCCAAGAAGGCCTCGTTGTCCAAGACCTCTCTGTCCGTCCGAAGTTTGGACACTAAATCCGAAAGGTGCCTGCGTTCCCTCTCGTTCAGTGATAGCTTTATTTAAAAAATTTTCAATTAATAGAAAACGAAAATCAACAAAACATCAGTCGATGTTGTGTTGATAGGCGCAGACCAAAAAAACAGTAAATATGTTGGATAATGTTTAAGGAAATCGAAGTTCCAAAAGCTATAAATCATCATATGACCGACATTAGAGTAATTTTTCCAATATTTTAGAGGAATCACTGATTTCCCTAACCGCATGATTTTATGAAAATTACCACAATCCTCACTCCAAAAAAGCCAATAAACTGCCGTGCATGCATGAATATTTAGTTTAACATTAGGCAGTACGTTAACTCATAAAGATAGAATGATAACGAATTGTGTAGTTGACTATGAATTAATCTAGAACTATCCAACATATTTATTGTAAAAGTCAAGTAAAAGGGACTAATTGGGTTGCTACGTGGTTCCTAAAAGCCTGGAGAAGAACTGGGTTTTCAGCAGATAATCATTCAGGCAAACACGTAAGAAGTGAATATTTTCGTTATGTCTGTTTAAATTTCCATAGGTGAAAAGGACGACTGTGTAGCCAAATACCGCATATCGTGCCTACTCGTGAAGAGAGATCGTCTTTATCTCGCATCACTTCCTCGCGCTCTTCATTTAGTCGAGAGACGATCCCCGCCTGCTGTCCCAATTCCCTCCGCAGCTTCTCTGTCTCTTCTGTCAGGTTGATCACCTGCCTATTGGCTGCGGCCACCGCCTCAGCAAGCTCCTCTCTCTCCCGATTAGCTCGCAGTGCCTCCGCTTCAGTCTGCACGTGCTGCTGCTCTGTTCGCGCCAGGGTGTCCCGCAGACGCCCCAACTCCGCTGAACTCATTTGGAGCTCCGCGTCGGTACGTGATAGCTGATTACGCAGTTGCTGCGTTTCAGCACGTAGATGGTTGCGCTCTTCCAACGCTCGTGTCTCATTGGAAGTGGAAAGGTTGAGTTGTAGTGTCAAATCCGACCGCTCGCGTTCCCTCGCCTCGATTACTGATTCGAGACTGATCACTCTATCCTGTACCATTTGTTTCTCTTGTTGAATCTAAAATGGAAAAATCATTGCAGTGAAGCCTGTAGTGATGCGATTAGCGCTGCAGTTCACGTCACTTCCTTTAATGTTTCTTTACTGGACATTAAAAATTTCCTCAAAGTTAAATGGAACTTATTAATGTCGTTGAATAAACACCGGAAAACTTGTACGGGTGGAAGCATGAACATATTTGGACTAAGTGTTTAATTTTAATAATTTCGTAAGATGAAATTTCGCTTTCATCTGACAATCTTAGACATGGCTGGTGATTTCGACGAAAACTGCTCCACACTTACTGGCTCTAACGCTTAACGCTTAATATGCGTGACTCGATCACTAATTCCAAAGCGCTGATCTCAGGAGGGGACTCACTGAGTCAAGCTGCTCATTGAGCTCGCAGATTTGACGCTCTGCTCGTTCGAGTTTGCCAGTGACTTCGCTGTAGTCATTGGAGAGGGTCGAGTTTCTCTTCTCCAGCTGCTCTTCCTCGCTGCGTGCAGCGCTCAGCTCCTCCCTCAGCTGCGAAATCCGCGTCTCTGCCTGGTTCAGTGTGCGCTGGAGGCGGGCGGTCTCGCGCACCTGCGGACATATGCGTCAATCGTTTGATCAGTTTGGACATGAGAGCTGGTATGACTTTCGAGTTGAAGTCATCCGCGAGAGCAAATGAATGAAGTCCTACGTTGAGCCTTAAAGCCCTATTTAAAGCAGTCGTCTCCACTGATGTCTCGAATAAGTTTCGCCCAATCTAGTTTTTAATTTTTGGAATTTTAGCTTTATTCTATCTTTTGTTTGTGATTCCGACCAAATGCACCTAATCTTTTTAAAACGTGGTAAGTGGTACCAAATTTATTCAGCCTGGTAAGGATTGCCATCAGTTTTCCTTTTCTGAGAGCTCAAAATTTCACAGCCAGGTCTTAGATCTGTTCCAATGGAAACATACAATGCGAGCAAGTTGTTGAAAAACGCAAGCACTAGACCATCGACAAGTTTTACTCATGTTATAACCACAATGACAAAATGGATTTGATAACTCAGTTTGCCATACGATTGCTTTCGATAACCAATTCCTTGCTTTCCCCTTTTGATGCCTTGACTTCTTCTTTTGGGCACACCACTGACCTCCCTGGGTTGACTTGGTTTCAATCAGTAAAGGCATCTCAAGGTAACAGATGCTTTACAAACGTCAAACTTTGACACAGCCTTTAGCAAAATGGCCCTTCATCATTTGGCCACCCATTATAAGCAGTTGTTTATTTAAAGAGTGCAACTAACAAAGCGTTTAATGAATGGCAACAATGTTGGCTCTATGGATTTCTCCACGAAATTATCGACCATCTCGTTACATTTGGACCTGCCCTTCACTTAAATCGTAGAGCTCTCAATTTGTGTGTAGGTGTTCCATGATGATGCCGCTTTACCTCGAATACAACCGTTAATAAACCCGCTTTCATCCTTCTGGAGACATTTATTTTAATTTCATTTTATGTTAAATCCGACATCCACACAGATACAAACAGGCGTTCGCTATTTAAATGAGGAACTTTGTGGACAATGTGTTACAAGCGGACGACACTGACAACAGCTTCCTCAGTAAACTTTAACAATGGGTGGGTAGCAAGGGTTAGGGGTTGATGCGTATGGAATGCCAAAATGTGATAAATGACAAAGTAGCCTACCTCCCTCTCATATTCAAGCTGCTTGATGTTGCGTTGCTCCACGAGACTATCGCGCTCTTTCGAAGTTTCGTGAAGGAGTTGTCGAAACTGCTCCAACTCCGTCTGAAGCGAGTTAATTTGCTCTGTGTTAGTGGTTCGTGTTCTCTCCAATATGTTCCTCTCCTCCATGGAAATGCTACAATAAAAGAATTCTAGGTTTGCAAGCTGTATTTGGATCTTTTGAACGCCTTAAACCGTGGAAAAAATAACTTCGTTTGGAAATAAATTCAGTCGGTTTGTATAATATAAGAGAAATATGCTACTACTTATAAGTAGTCTCAAAGAGTGAATTTGTGGCGCCTCCAGGATTGACAGTGATCCACCGTTTTCGCCGGGACTCTTGTCGTTTAGTAAGGAAAATTTGCCTCAGTCATAGAGAGTGCTTTTAGCGTTCACTCTATGTGTCTTAGCACATGCAAGGCTAAATTTCCGCCTATTTGGCTTTGCATTCCCGCGAAACATTCACAAGTGGGATTTTGTTTCAGGCTATAAGGGTCACAGTTCAAATCAATTTATGCACTTCCGCACACCTGAGAGCATGTTTGGTCTTGTCCCTCTCCACACGTAACGCGTCAACTTCTTTGCGTACGAGGTCAAGGTCAGTCCGCAAATTGCTGACATGCTCCACAAGACGCGTTCTTTCCTCTTCACTCTCCTCAAACCTCTTGTTCATCCCCTCAAATCGGCCTCGCAGACTGGAGAGCTTCAGCCGCAATGCCTGAACCTAAATGCCATTTCCAAAATAACCATCGACTCTATCAACTGGAGGAGGCGGAGGAGGAAGAAGGAAGGTAGGACTCACTTGTGTTGCACGACGATTGAGGGCTGACTGAACTGCACTCACAGCAGTTTCGGCAAGTTTAAGTGTAGGTGTGGTGGAGGTCGATCTTGGGAAGACGGAGAGACGTGGAAATGAGTGGTGGTCATTTGGCGGAGAGGTGGACCTTGGACGCCTGGGGCGTGGTGTGGCGAGGACACCGGCCTCGTCTTCCATCCAATCACCGGTCTGCATTTGATGCTGGAAGCTCACCATGAAAGGCTCCTGTGACTCATCTACGTCGGCATTTGCTGTGTCCGCAAGGACTGTCTGGGGAGTACATGATGTTGAGAGCATGTCTGGTAAGTGTTTTTTGTGTAAACGGTATCGGCTAGTTGTGATGCTGGTAAAGTGAACCAAGATCTATGGCTTTTTACATGGAAGTGTATTTGACTTCAAGAAAACTAAATGCGCAGATTTATGTGTTTATGAGGTGTACAATTATTGAGCATTACCTATTTCATTGGTATAAACAATGCTACTTTTCATTTAGCATATCTGAGAGATTAAAATAATCTAAAAATGTATAACTATGCAAGGATCGATATTACAACGCCGCATTCCACCTTCAAGACAACTCATACTGACCCAAGTCTAACACTTGCATCCAAAAGTCTTAAAGTTGCAACAATTTCATTTCTTTTACGCGATTTTTGGGAAGCTTAGCAGCTTTATGCGAATTGACTTCGCTGACAAGTGTACTTTAATCATAAAGACCCTACCCACGGCATTTTTGCAAAACGCATCAATTTGTTTCCACATTATTGCTATAGCTAGTGAACAAAATCATTGCAAATGCATTTAAAAACGAATCTGTGAAAGATAATGCGTTCTAAGAGTACCGAGAAGTTTAATGGCTCTAGATCAGAGGGCCAAAAAATGGGAACAAAAGTAACTAAATAATACATTGGTTTACCGGGGAAGGGACTTGAATAGAAGAAAATATGTCACGAAATTAAACCTGAGCAATTTGAGAGAGCGCCTGATGCATTGCGCGTGTTTGCTCAATTAAGCGTTTTGTCACCGTCACAGGATCCTCTCCAGCCGTCTCTCCTTCCGCATCCGAATGTTTTGGGGAAGGGAATGATGCTCGAAGTCTTTGCAATGTGTTCAAGACACGATCCCTATCTGCAACCTGTTTAAATCGACCAAACCCGGTTAAAAAGGCTTCAATGGCTAAACATAAATAACGTATTAGATGTACTAGTGAGAAAGGATACTCACTTCCGTCAAAAGCTCTTGGACCCGTCTGTTGAGCTGCATGATCTGATCCTCGGCCTCCACTAAGCGGGCTTGGCTGCGCGCCAAAGACTCGGCCATTGATTGGCTACGCGCTTTCGCGTCCGCCTCCTCAGCCAATAGCTGTCGTTGACTTTTGGCCAGTGCATCAGCCGATTCCAATGCAGCGGCTTTGAGGTTATTGCCCAATGCAGTGCATGCCGATTGCAGTGACTGACCCATTCGCATTATCTCACTGTTCATCTATAATGCATAGACACGCATTAAGAATCGGAGCAAATAACTTTATTGCGTATCAAAACAACTTTGAAGTCTATCAATGTTCTGCGAGTTTAAATAATTAGAAACGCCGATAACTAACTTTAGCACAAATCCCCAAAATGGTTTGATTCCATTTAAATTGGTAATTATCCCACCTCTGCTGATAATTTGTCTTCATTTCGTGAAGGACTTTTTTATCATTATTATAGACTGTGGAACATTGTGTGAGCCTGTGCTCATGCATTGAACATAAATAAATAAGAGAAAAATCTTATGGCATATTTTTTACCAATTCTTGTTTTAACAGCAAGTGACGGTAAAAAATTTGAACCAGCTGATGGAGGACTTTATCCGTGTATACCGGAAAATTACGTAAAATTCGAGTGTCAAACTTTTGGTATTTTACCACAGTTTGTTTAGTATCTGGCTTGCGACGTCAAGCAATTTAACAGAATTAAAGTCCTGAAAAGAAGTGGCGAAGTACAGCTGCATTAACCTAAATCGCTTCATTCAAGGTGGTGATATACATTTCTGCTTCTTTCTGAACTCTCCAACTCGCTTGATTTTTTAGGAATCCTCCAAAAAGGCGGATCCCGAAACAAGGTTTTTTAGTGAAATTATAAACCTAGAGACCAATGGAGAAGTTGTAGAATTACCTTCACTAAGTGCGAATCCAAACACAAAGAGGATACTTATGCTTCTGGTTGTATTTGGTAGCGCAAGGACTTCACGCCAATGTGACTACCCCAAGTGCACTGATGGTCCGCATGATTAGGACTAACCTCCACTAACTGCGCTGAAACCGCAATGCGCAAACGTAGTGCCAAGATTCTGTGAAAATGGGCTTCAATCATTGTAAATAAATGCATTAAAAGAAGTTCCCCTAATGCCATAGATTACCTTCGATAACGATGCTTCATTTTCTGACGAATCGGCCTTTCTTTGTTTATCGTAAGTAAATTTGCTTAAAATCGGACACAGAAAAGTCTTAAGGACCGGAGGTAGAACTATATCAAAGTTGAGATAAACTCTATCTCAGAAGCACAGAAATGCAAGGACCTGCCGCATCCTTAAGTACGATTAGTGGTACAGAAAGTGCAATTAACACTGGTGAATTAGATTTGATTCAGTCGGGTCGCATGCAAAGAAGTAAAGAAAAGAAATGTCGCTTTTGTTGAGATGAAGTAACACTTAGCCGTAAAGTGGAAAGACGTGAGAGGAGGGAGTGGAGAAGGGGAAGCTCACCTGTGTGAAGTCCAGGGCCGTCTGGTGACGCAGCTCAGCGAAGGCACGTCGCAGTCCAACCACCTCACGCCACAGCGCCAGTAGACGATTGTGCTCTGTTGCAAAATACTCGTTGAACGCCGTCTCCTCGTTCTGCCAGTCGACCTCGCGCTTCTCCAACTGCTGTGTGGCCTGCCGCCAAGCCTGAGTTAGCTGCGCCACGTCCCTACTCAAACCCTTTGTAAATAGACATCTCTTATACCATCGCCACTACTACACATACACTGTTCCAAAAGATTTTTCATTAGTTTACTTCTGCAATGTGCATGAATGCAAGATTCCCACCTTTGCATTTGGGAACGGAAAATGAGTGAGAGGTGACGCTGGTCTGGTACTTAATGATATTGCATTTGTTCAAATCCACATAGCCACTTTTAACAATGCTATTTCCCTTTACGTTCAAGCATTAAACCAAAAGCCCTATGAATATTAGGTAGGTAGGCAAATCAACGTTTCCACAACACTGAATATTTAATTGCACCGAGAACCGTTATGTGTAAATAGATTACATTGGACAAGTTGGCCAGCCTTAAACACTTGCACTTCCATCAGAATGTCATACCTGATTTGCTGCAGCAGCCTCTTCTAGCTGGTCCTGGAGAACCTCATTGGCACGTGAAAATTCAGCTGACCTGTAGATAATGTAGGGATCATTTTGTATTATGGCACTTAATAGCCAGAAAACTACTTACTTATTTCGTTCCGCCTCGAGCGCAGTGGTAAGATTTTCTAATTCTGCAATTAAACTTTCCTCACGCATCTTAGCCATGCTTTCGCGTGCATCCAAGCGGCTGTCATGCTCCATCTCCTTGGATTGTAACTAGTACATTTCATAACACGAGAATTTTACTACTCATTTTGAATCAGTAGGGATCGGTTCAAATCCAAATCAAAGCAAATATTACCTTCTTGGCATTCTTTTGAACCTCCAGCTTAAGATCTTCCACCTCCATCTCCAGGTCGGTATTCTTGCGCTTGTATTGTGTCAGCTAAACACAACAACTTTAATTATCGCTCCCCACTTTGTATTCCAATTTTAGTGCAAATTGGAATCAAAAGTGCAGATTTGCCTAACTCTAAGGCGGCTAAATTTTTCCACCGACAGACGCTTATGGAGTGAGAGGGTATCAATAAGTTTAAGGGAAGAAAAAAATCAATCAAATCTAGTGAATCAGCGGCGCTGGGAACGCCCAAGGCGCGTGGACGAAATTGGGCGTTGTAGCAACTTCTCACGCCCCCTTCTTGAATATTTCAATAGGATTTTGTGATGAATGAACATGCGCCACAGCGACAACGTTCGGCGCCATGCATTATCGCAGTATAGGGATAGAAAGATGTTTGCAGGTATTAGCAGTACCTAAATGAACTTAAATTATTATTATTATTATTATTTAAATAATCTGTGCCGTCCCATTGTAAAATCCTAAGAAATGCACAAACAGATGTGTGGAACTCGACGTTAATGCAGCATCTTGCAAGGATTAGTGTTTAATTGAGCTTGGAAAATGTAGCCCAGATCCTTGCTAGACTATCGCAATACATTAAAAAATTATTCATAACCAGTAAACATCGTTTCAAGCAGCTTTCCTGCTGGAAACTGATGTGATAAAATCTCGCCTTAAAACACAGGTATGAAGACAGATAAAACAGCAGCGCGGGTAAAACTATTTGCTCGAACAATGCAGAAAGCCCAAAAGCCGATCTGCGAAATATTCGTAATTTGAGCAGTGACTCCAAGGTGAGTGCTCCACGAAAAGCGCACACTTTCGTGGAATTTTGTTAAAAAATCGGTATGCATCAGAAAAAATACTTTTAAAAGTAATAATCTAATCACTTCGCATGAACTCTATTTGACTGCCTTCAAGCCTTGATTAGTTTAACTTCCAAGAATAAATAAAAGGACCCAACTTACCTGCCCCTGGAGGGTTTGAATTAATTTTTGATGACGCTGATTACCCTCCTGCAAACTTGCGACTTTTCGTTTGTGCTCCAGCAACTCGGCCTCAAGAAGCTGTATTCGAGTCCTTGTCGGAGAAGGCATGCTTTGAACTAGAGACACTTCCGGCCTCTGACTTGGCAATGGTAAATCCACACCCTCCGACTAGAGCAAAGACGAACTCTCGTGAACGTCAAGACTGTCCAAATAAGTTTTTCTCGGCTCTGAGAATTGGACTGACTATTAAAAGCCCATAGTTTGGTGGTCAGAATGGGTTGATTCTTCAGTGGGTCGTTATAGCCACTTTGAGTTTTGCTCCCTTTAAAAGGGCGGTTTAATCGGGCAACGTCAATAGGATGCGTTCATCACACCTTCGACGACAAAACACGCGACGTCAACAGTGAATGGAAAATGCTCAGTCATTCAGGAAACGTTCTCTATGCGACCACGCCTCTTATGAGAACCATGCTCTCCCCGGAAATTGCAGCGATTTTGATAATTAAAATTCTACAACTGCGTGCAAAAGCATATCCTTCCTCAAAAGGATAAAATTTGGCTTTTATTTTCGTACCCTGCGCCGACATCAAGTGGTAGCGATCCACCAGTCCAGTTAGAATACCTCATCTTTCATTTGAAGTAAAAATTGTGTTGTTGATCTTCCTATCAACTTACTGCTATCCGTTTAGTAAAAAGCACTTCGATCTGTTATAAGCCGTCGATTTTGAGGTGTTTTAGCTTCTTTTCCAAAGGCAAGGATGGTGATTTCGACTGAGTCAATTTAACATCCCTGGATCACTCCGTTTGTCAACACGAGATCCTTTGATATAAGCAGGAAACAATTTTTTCACATAATTTTGTGCCAGTGAAGTCGCTCTCGGTGGTGAGTTTGATCGCTTTTTATGCATAGTTCGTTCCTCCTTCATATCGTCCAGAGTCCTACACAACAACTGCTCATTTGTGCTATCCTTAAAAACCAGATGTACAAAGTTTGTGATCGCAATAAATCTGGTCTGCTTTTTACTGCACCAATCCTTAGCTTCTGAAAAAAATCAGAGATTTTTTCTACAAAAACAACATTTGCTGAATTGCTCTGGCTGCTGGAGTGCGAGACTCACGAAGAACTTCTAAAAACCCCTTTTAAATTACATGATTGTGCCTAAATATAAAGACATTTCATTAAAGAGTTGTTTTGAAATGATGTATCTTCCAAAGTTTTAAAGCATTTATTTTGCAGGCCCAGTATCTTTTGTGTTGAAAAGAAGGGTTACTGCTCGACGAATACAACTAAAGATGATCCATTGTTACTAAGGCCTACAATATGAATAAACGAGAAAAATTTTAACAGTTGATTTCTAAGTAATCATTACAGTCTAATACATTTTTAAAAGCCTACAGTTAAGGCAAAAAATCAAAAGTAAGGTATTTAGATCTTTTGTTTGCCAAAATAAAATCCTAGTTGCTGATTAATACACTCATAAATGTATCCCTACTTGCACGTATATAATTAGCCAACTTTGCTCAAACGTGCTCGTTCTTGACTAACTGCCAAGTCATTGGATAGGATTTGCACGAATTCGCTTTTCAAAACTTGTGACTTCTTCAATGCTTTTCTTTACGGATACTCTACATTTTGGTGAAACTTGCCTCAACAATTCATAGTCATTCCTTAAACGCGACGCATGCACATCTTACATCATTCCAAGCTTAGGTTAGATACTTTATGCTATGCAATCGATCGCTAGAAGTGCAACTGGAACTTAAGACTTCTACCTCCATGTGAACAAACCGCCTTTTCAAAAGTAGTTTCCGATTCAGTGGACCGTCAAAAGGAGTTCATATATGCCACTTGGAGGTGAAGATTATCACCGTCTTCCGTTAGCTATGCCATTTTATCTAACTGAAAGGTCATATTTTTATTTAATTAGCAGCAGTACAAAATATGCATGTTTAAAAGCGCATCAACCGCTATCACTATTTGGTTTTCGTTGCCATGATTATCAATAATATCAGTGTTAATTTATGTCCCATACCATTTCAATGCGCAGCATTTCACGTTGTAGTCGTTGCGATTCCACCAGCAGGCTCAAAGGCTCAGGGTTATTTGGCGGAGAAATGGCGCGGCTATCAGTAGTCTTGGCTTCCTGAATTGCATGCCCCTTAGGTGTAGCTATCCCTCCTAACTCTTCCTCTGTAGTCAATGTTTGATGTGGTGTACTATTGCTTGTCTCACTAGCTGCCATTTTTCAAATTCAGGACATGTGGACAGAGCTCTAAAGGAGAAAAATCGTCTATAAGGCCAAACTTTACCTGCTCAAAACGTGACGGTGAAGCAGGTTAAGAATTATTAATGTTAAAGCAAAAGTTGCATTGTTAAGATGGTTAAAACTTGTTACAAAGTGCAGGCTTTAGATTTAGTTCACACGATAGGCTTGCAAAAGCGTCCAGTGAAAGAGCCTTTAAAGTCACACATTAGATATATTTCAAAAAGCAAACATTTAAACTAATACTTGACTATTTGCAAGTCAAATACGGAGAGTAGTACATGTTAACCTTGCTGTTTCATATGTACGGGGGTGTACAGTTGAGCGTCCAATAACTGATGTTAGAAAATAAAAACTAACTGAACTAGCAACGACAAACCTTAAAATGAAGCAATTCATTGGGGAAAAAATTCATCACAAGATTAGTCGAAATTTTAGAAATCTTATAGGCAGCCGCAAAGAAATGTGCAACAAAGTTTGGTATGGTACAACAATTTAGGAATGTATTTGCAGCTATACAAGTTTATTTACAACTCGTTAAAGGCTGCTGCAAGTTTCATACCAGTTCTTTAATCCTTTGAACCATGCTCGTAGGGGAATAACATTACAGCTGCGTGGTATAGCAGCTGCGCCTTCTTTGGTTTCGTATCGAGCACGCAGGTATCGAAGACGATTTACTTCTTGCAAAGAGTGGGCGCGGCGCTGCAATACTTTGTTTGTTTGAACTGCCGGTTTCGGTCACTTGGGTGGTCATATTGTACTGAGCCGGTTGGTCGGCCTTTGGGCCGTGCCAACAGCCCCCAAGCCTTCTGTTTCCAGAATACATGTATTCTACCCCAGCACTCTGCCTTCTTTTACCTTAAAGGGAGTCTCGGGACGCTACAGGCGCATCTACTAGTTGTAGCATGCCAATATGGTGTGGGGAAAACGCTACTAGTGGACAGTGGAGAGAGAAGGTTTTGGTATGGGAATCATGCCAAATCAGCTAACGGAAGTAGAATTCCAGAATAGAAACTTCTTATGTACAAGAGTCTAGCTATTGAATTGGCTATTTCATGCTTTACGCATGAACGTGCAATCTTTTGCACATAAGCTTTCGCTACCATGCCATTTTCGGTCGCAACTCTAGAACACTTAGTCATTTTGAACACGCATGAAAGGATTTGAACAGGGTCTGTATTTAGCATTATGATGCTTGAAACTTTTTATGTTTATTTAGGTCACCTACTGTGTTTAACTATACTGTTTGACTTGCACCCACACATTGCATCCAATCAAAGTGTGATACATCTTTGGTATGTTGTGACGCTTAGCCCTAACGTCATTTTCTGCTGGTTGGTACAGAGTTCCACCGTATCAACGATTGATTCACAAGTAATCGTGCGTAATGCCCCTAAGGGCGTTTTTGTTGCACACGGCTCTGTTAACCCCTTAGATGCATAGTTGTCCGCTTTTGAATATTACCCAGTTAAAGCTCGTGTTGAGCTGAAAATGTTCTATTTTATTATTGTGGATACTATTGTATTTGCCTTTTTATCTCATTAGACAAAGCTATGAGTTTTTCGGATTGTGACATCTGTTTAATATATCCTCAACTTGCTTTGCGCTTGCATTTCACTATATATCTCACCATGATTAATGTGTAGACAGTTTTGTGAGGACTGTGTGATTTGCCTGTGCATCAAGTCCATTTGTTGGCGTAGAGAATGCTTCTGGGGGAAGCTATCATAACTCGGCCATTTCCGTGGCAGCTCCAATTTTTAATAGAATCTGGACGATTTGGTGTTTCTGTAGTAATAGGGTTTATGTTTATAAACTTTCATCATCATTCTTCCTCAATTAGTGAGATCAATGGGCGACTCCTGTCGATTTACAACGCTTGAGCGGTCTCTCAACACCCTCGGAGTCAACATCGGTGTTACCGATACCAGGAACCCTGAGTCGAAAAGGAAACGAAACAAAAAACGCTCTCAAAAGACGAAGGTCGTCGCCATCACCACTTCTGATGATTGTGTAGCAGTTGAGGTTGCTGAAACGACTGATGAAGGATGGATAGCGGTAGCGTCCAAGAAGTCAAAGGTCACCTCCTCTTCTAAAGATGTTAATAATGACGCTCCTGCTGCCGTAGCCATCACCCCTACTAGCACAGTCCCACCTTCTCCTCAGCCTAATCAGCTGTCGGAGTCTGCTAATTCGTCAGCTAAGAAGAAACGTAGAAGATCTGGTAGTTTGATAGTTCTGTTTTTGCTCCTCCTATTAGTGACATAGTTCCCTTCAGGAGAATTTTTATTCTTAGAAAAAAACAAGGTCTCCGAATCTTCCGCTAAAGCGTCGGAAGTAAGTCCGATCACATCACCCACGCCACAGGAGTCAATGGCGATGAACCCTCTACAGGAGACACCGCAACTACCTGAAACAGCATCGTCCCAGTGCCCGGCTAGCAAGACTCCGAAGGATAGTGAGAAAGCTGATTCTTTCTCCTATGCTTACAGATTGGAATACCTGGTCTCCGAGGCGCTTGGCCAGGAGGCCGTCATCAAAGCTCGCGCTAACTTTCCTAACCTCATTTTCTCGCAACCACCTCCCGCAGTCACTGCTCCCAGTGATCCCGAAAGGGTGTGCTTCTCTTCTTTCATTCTCGCAATTTTGCTATCTCTCATAGCCAGACATTGAAACCTTTTTGAATTGGGTTGGTGTCATATTCTTTGTCCTCATCATCTCTTTCAGCATTAATGGGTAACTAGTAGTCAACGTTTTCAAACTTGCCACAACTGACACGGATGCTTCTTACAATTGTCTTTGACGGTAGCACCATTTCATTTTCCAAAGCAAAAGTTCTTAAGTAATTAATTAATTTTGCTCTTTTAGAATCATTTCATTAGTTGTTTTTCTGGGCTTAGCTCTTGCCTATTCTATTGCATTACCACGTTTTTCTTTTTGATTGATCTCTTCGTATCTTTTTCCCTGTTCATTTTCTCACTTTGGGATGCGTTTATTATCCATGCTTGCATTTTCTGTAGCAATTTTTTGTTCCTATTCTTAATCCAGGCAAATGCAAGTCTGCCATTCCTCGCTTTTTAATTTCTATTACCACTTCTATCCTTTCAATGTCTACTTAGTCATTTGATCTCATTTGGTAATGTCCTAAGGCCTTTTTTTGGTTCATTTTTATAGTAGAAAAAATCAAATCAATTTAGGCAACGTAGATTGATAGCATTTTAGTGAGAAAATTTGTGTTCTTTAAAATGGGAAGAAGCGATACTTGCTTACAGTTTTTTGTCTCCTTCTTAGGACCTCTGTTGGTCGGATTTTATCCAGATGAAAGCCACTCTTCGTGCAAAAGAAGTCGAATGCAACGTGAGCTTTCGATAATCTTTGTGTGCCCATTCATTGATTTCTGTCAAAGATGTTACTTTACTAGTGGTTTTCGAGTGTGTTTATGTATAAGGCAATCAGGCTTAAGCACCGCTTTAATTCACGGAAAATTTCGCTAGTGCTTTCATGTAAGTGCAATGAACTTAGCATTTCGGCTCTCATTATGCATACCTGAGTGTGCATTGGCGTTCGAGCATTTGATTTGAAGCGAAAGGGAAGAAATTCATTGAGCGTTTCGCGTGCGATGCTTCCACACCCATACAAAACCGATACCTTCCCCACAACTTCTCGGATCGAGGTAAACAAAGTTGATAGTATCGATTTGGCGCAATTCAGCGATACCATTTCTTGTGTTTGGAATGCTGGATGCAATAGGTTCTCATTGCGTAACATGAATGGGACAGTGAGTCGTTTTTTTACTTATAACTGTAGTAGTCGATATGCCACTGGGAAGGTCAGCTTCATGTAAGCAAGATGGAGTACTTACTGCCTGCTTCATATGTAAGAACTCACTGATTTAAGGAATCGTCTTTTGTTTCTAGCTATTGTATTCCGCTCTCTATGCACCCTTTACGATTTCAATTTCAATAAAGGTTTTATCGTAATGAATGGATTTCGTCTTCACCAACTCTTCTTTTGGTGCATAACCTTTTTGCAGGTTTTGCGCGAAGAAGTTATTCGATTGTACCCGCTAGTTAATGGCGAATCTCGAGGTTCGCCTTCCATGACCACTGGATCGCCGCAAAAGTGAGTGCACAACGCGATAAGACTGGCGATAGGCTGTCTCCTTAGTTCTAACCCTTCCTTTCCATCTACCCATGCTTACATGCATAATTCAGACCATCTGCGGAAATGTCCAAACAGCAGCAGAAGAAGCTGTCCGTACCCACTGCCTCGAAAGACGTGCAGTGTGAGATCGAAGCTCCGGCTCCTCCAGAGGTAGAACCCGCGTCATCACCCAATTCTATAGAAGCCAAGGTGATCTTGTCCCTCCAGGGTGAGATCGCTCGTCTCGCCCGGGAGAACACTGTCCTCACTCAACGCCAGACCGTGAGTATCCTCAGTGCTAATATATTTCTACTGCCTTCAAGCTCTTTTGTGTGGAGGCAGTATACTATGAAGGTAAAATAGGACGTTCCCTATTTCAGTGCTCAGTTAGTTATTGCTCTAAGGCATACCTCATGATAGAAAATACACTTTGTCACTAATTAATAAAGCAAAAATGGTTACACGGATCGTAAAAATTAAAACAACTCGCATTTATTTGTGCACTATTTGATTTCATCTAAGGGCATTCAGGATTAGCTGTCGCTGATTTCGCATGCAACATGGAAGTCCTCTCTAGGTTAAGACGAATCAAGAGGGGCTTTCTCATGTATCTCTCACATTTTTATATCGATATTAGCTTTACAAAACTCGAACTGGGTCATCGTCGCTACAACTGCATCGTCTTCCCGACTAGTTGCCGCACGAATTGTACGTGTTAACTGGGGCGGGTGTTTTCGTACGTGCGTATGTGTGTGTATGTGTAAGGGAGAAAAGCAGACTGACCAGTCCTTCTTTCTACGAATGCCGCGCACAAACACTTGCGTTTGCTGACCCAGATACTTCAGCCAAGGGCCTGCCATAGGCGTGCCCTCTAATGTGCTGGTGTGCGTATTTGTAGGTGTGCTATTTGGCCGAATCCCGGAGAGGCCTTGTCCAAAAACAAATTCGGTCGATATTCCGTGCTACCCTGTTACCATAGTTAGAGAAAGCTTTCGTCATCTGATTTAAGAGTCTTTAAATGTGTGGATATCGTTTTACTTTATTACTTTGGACTCACTCGCAGCCACCAGAGGGCTAAATGCTGAGAATCAACGTTACAGTGCAATTGCCAGTTCCCTGGCTAGTGTATTAGGGTGTCTGCGTCGGATAATTCTGTGCCTTCCATTCTCTCGTGCAATCGGCGACACGTCGACAAGCCTCATGAAATCAACGCGAAGTCGTCTAAGGCCCGTCTGAACGTGTATGTACCTAGAGCCCTTTCAAGTGTGCAGGTGTGAATGACAACAATTTAATTCTTGTCACGCGAAAAGGTCGGTTTATGCCATCCATCAGATGTGGCTTTGGAGCAACGGGGATGCTTTGCAGGTACTAATACAGCTGAACTATGTGTCCATTCTGATGGCGTTCTTTTGTTTACAACCTGTCTCCTCTTCCTTTCTGTGCATTGTTTATGCATTGACATACTTCGTCAGTGACGATTACACGACGACACAGGGCTACCCGTTCGTTTGTAAAGCGTGTATCTCAGTTGAATTATTCTGGTAACAATTTCAATTTCTCGTTGAATTAGAACCTGGAAGGTCGTCTTGAGAATGCCAAACGTCAGACTTCAAAGTTGCAATCTGAAATGCGTAAAGCCACCTCTGCTGCATCCAAGGAGGCGGAAGCCGTAGTCCGCCAGCAAATGGATGAGATGGTCAAAAAATTGCAAGTGGCGGCAACCGAAAAGGAAGAACTCCTATCCATAAAAACGACTCAACTTGAGGTAAGTCGCGTTCTTTGCATTGTTTTGTAGCTAACCGGCGTTTACATAGCAAGGTACGTTTAATTTTCGCGGCGTTCTCTAGTTAATATGCTTATCTTTTGTTGGTTTCAGTTGGTAGAGCAGAAAAAAGACGAGGCCCTCCAACTTTTACAAAAAATTCAAGCGGAGCACAGCAAGCTTATGGAAGCCAAACGCGTGAGTGCGAAGTCGATCCTTCATATTCCCGTACCCCATACCATGCATTGGATCCATTTATACATTTGGTTTGTTTGATTTTCGCCCACCTAGGTTGAGGAGCTTCATCTTGCAGACACTGTGAAGGCGTTGGAAAATATGCAGGCGGAGAGAGATGAAGCAAAGAAAGAGCGAACTCTTTTGGATCAAAACCTTAAGCTAGCTAGATCATCTTTGGAGGCGGAACTTGACGCCCTTCGTCAGCGTTTGGTGGAAACAGAGGTATGTTCACCTCCTTTCCCCCTTTTATGTCTATTTTCCTCTTTAATTTCCACTCATGATTTTCTCGGTTTCTCTTGGTAGGCACATTTAAAAACTTCGCTGGATCAGTCTACCCACCTCAAGGAAGAACTTGCTTCCACCAAGTCTGAACTGGCTGCCACGAAGATGGCGATGGCTGAGGTAACAGCCAAGTATGACCATGACATATCTGACGCAACAGAGGTATGTCCATTTTTATTCTTATTTACATTTATCTGCAAACATCTCCATTCTCCACTCTTATCGATAACTTGCTACAGGCCCGGTTGAAGGATGCGTTGGATCGGTGTACACATCTCAAGGAAGAGCTGGCCTCCACTCAAGACGAGCTAGTTGCTGCCAAGATGGAGGTGACTGAGCTGACAGAAAAGCATGCTCGCGAGATGTCTGCTTTAAAGGCGCAGGCGGTTGAACTCGTTGCAAAGACTGAGGAATCCCTGGAGTACCCAGCTCCCGCTGAACTGAAATCTTCCATGTCCAAGGAGGTTTGCGGTAATTGTGCGCATCTATCGGCAGAGGTGGTGCGCTATCAGGAGATCATTGCTTCGACTGAGGATGCGTTGTCTCATCTGCAGCGCTCTGTTAGGCAAGAAGAAGAGCGTTGGCGGCTCGCCCTTCAGAAATGCTGCGAAGAGAACACGCAGGTGAGTCAGAGAAACTGACTTCCTCTATTTTCCTCACTATTTAGTCTGCTCTCGTTTAACATTCTGCACTTTGTTTATATCCCTCTAGCTGAAAGCCAGACTGGGTCAGCTGGTCTCGCAGTCGGAGGATAGTAAGGTGGGGCCTCTTCGTTGCAGTAATGTCCTTTAATTTTACCTTTGCTCATCCAGTGTCTTATTTCGTCATTCCTTATGTCTGATCAGGCTGTTTTTGGAAATAAGAAGAATCTGGATAGTGAAGTCGCATTCCCAAAGGTAATCTTCAAGCCTCTTTCTGCTGTGTATGCATGTAATACTGCGTTTATGAGGCAATTGCTAATTTTATCTGAGCCTAGAACTAATTTATAATTATGAACGCCTAACAATCGAATTTCCCTCTGTACCAGTAAGATTATTTGCTTCCTACTTGAATTCTTGTGCTTGATTTGGGGATTTCTCTCTGAGTACATAACTTGGAGTCCATAATGGGCGCGTTTTCTCATATTTTTCAGATGATTAAAAATGGGGACAATAACAGCAATGGATTCGATTTCTCTCCATCAGTTGTGGAGAACGGCGGATTTGACCAGGAAGTCGACGCTTAAACTTTTTCGCACCATTTATCTTCCCTTTCCTCATTCTCTCAAATGTTTCTCTTTCAAAAAATCCTTTTTCTCTTTGTAAATAACGCGGAATTGACGTGGCACCGATTGCTTGGACTGTTCTTTTTGTGTGCGTCCGTGAACTGAGGCAACGCGACGCCTCCCATCTTATTCCCTCGCTCTCTTGATATTCCTCCTGCTATTTCACAATTCCTAAATTACTTTTAAAAGCGAAAGTAAATGTGGTTTTTAACTGTTCTTGAATAATAGTTTTGATGTGGAGCATGTGTGCATTCTAATTTGGTTCTCGTCCCCCTTACAGAGAAATCGGCACTCTTGATTCAATTCATAGATGTGGCATTGTTACTGCATCGCTTCTGTTGGCTGGAAGTGATTATTCGCTGTTTTTGACATCATCAGAGCGGGTGGTACAGGTGTCGTGTTTGTTTTTTCATGTCCTCAAAAATGACAGCTTTCGGTTCATCCAAAATTGTACTGCATGTATTTAGTATCTGACCTTGATTAAATGTTTTTTTTTCCAAGACTGATCATAGGATTGAAACAAATGCAACACTCTGTGAACATACTTCAAATTCAAACATTGTGATGATTGGTGTGGGCGCTGGCCGTGTGCCAGTCCACTAAACAGCGTCTGTTCCAAGCGGAGAACAAGGCGATCGTGGTGGAGCGTTGTAATGTTGGTGAAGAGGTGCACTCCACTCGCGCATGTTTACAGATGACCTATTTTGCGCATATGGAGGCTTGTTTAACAAAGCCAGTCTCTCCGGGATTAACGCTTGTTTGCACGAGGTGCACGCTGCTTCTTGTGACCCTCGCACCAATGGTGAAGCTGCTTTTGTGGTGAATTGATCGTGTGCACGTACCGGTGTGTGTGCTGACGTCGACGGTGTGTCATCTCCTTCCACCTCTGTGTTTTTCCTTCCCTTAGCCCTACCCAAAGGCGCATTTATCTGTTCTGAACTGAGCAAAAAAATTCACTTGTGGCTTGCATCTCTTTTGTGGAAATAAGTCATCTATTTTGCATATCAAAAGTTGAGAGTGGTTGGTTGAATGATTTCTATCATCAAATGCTTGCTGGGGCACTAAGTTCCTCGCATGTAACTGTCAGCCTCATTCGGTGTGAATGGAAACATTTCTGGTGTCAGTTAAGCACGAATGTGGGTGCAAACAGTCTTACAACACAACACTCGCGATGAAAGACGTTTTGACGGTAATAAGGCTCCATCCGAGTGCCAACACACCCACAACAACCTGTCACAGCTGCATTTGAAAGCGCATCGAACCATATTTCGTGGTGGTTCCTACGTAACACATTACAAATGGTCCAAAACCAACGGCAATTTAATTACCGCTACACAAATTCGTTTTGTTTTTAGTACCAATACGTTAACCTAAAAGGAAATAAGTGGAAATTTTTCTTAATTTCAATGGGCTCTTAAGGTCTTTATTCAATCTAGAGTCTGAGTTTGAATGAAACTGACATAATCCATTGTTAGGTCAAATTCTGCGGTGGGATTGCAGTCTTGAGAGCGAACGACCGATTGATCACACTTTTATTCCTTGTCGCGTCTTTAGCTCGTGATTTCGTCTGTAGGATTTTGGAAATTAGTTTTGATAGCAGTTGTTGGAGCGAATCTCCGTTCGGGTGAAGTTGAAATCTAAAATAAAACTATCTGGAGAAGAGATTTAATTGTCGGCTGGATTACTTGTAGCCCTCTGACTTGATTAAGTAAACTTTCGGGTGCCATTTATTTACCGCTAAGGTAAGTTACCTCCTCCATTGTGTTCGATTTTAGCAAGAACCCTTACCTTTATGTTAGCTCCCATTCTTCCTCCCCATGGTACCAGGGTCCCAGGCGACCTTCCTTTCGGACATCCTGCACTGAGGGCAAGGCTATTCCCCAATTCCCTTTTGAATGCTCAAATACAACTTTTTTAATTACAGAATTAAAAAAAAATCATGCTAGTGGTTAGGAAACAAGTGAAGTGAATTACATCCTGATGATCATTAGTTTTTTGCATTTTAATCGGTAAATGGTGAAAGAAACGCTATTTACAATCCAAAATTCCAAGTTCAGTTAAGCTTGGAACTACTCGAATTGATGCTTTAAGTTTATTGTGATGAAGCCACTGTGGTACCGGATGACAAAGTACTTGAATAATTTTTGCACTAGTGTAGCGCCCTGAGACTTCCCTGAAGCCGTCCTCCTCAAATAGTGTATTTCTACTAACATAATCCAGAGGCCACGCCACCGGTAGAGGTACAATGATGGGACCGTAAAGTGACCTGTTACCTAAGTGCCAAGTTTTAAAAGATAATTAAGGTGCTACACAGTCGCCCTCCACTTTTGGTCATCGTATTCGGCGCTCAGCCTCTTGCGTCGGTGTTGCAAGAAAAGCATTAAAAATTTAGCTGTAACAGTAAACGAATTTGTGTACAACTGAGAAGACATTTGACCTCACCATTACTGAATGCTCTTAACACTTCCATTGGATGAGGAGTATCATCATGTACGGGAAATAAGTCGTGAGAGAAGAGGGAAAATGTGCTGGCCTCAAGGCGAAAAAACATGATTAAATATGGGGCCTAAAGCACTTATGGAAATAACGTTTGCGTCCATTCCTCCCTGTCTCTGAACCCTCACTTCAGTGCTTCCCTGCCAAATCGGTCGGAGTTCCTTCAAGCAAGTGGAGAGATGGAAGATGTATCTCGTGTTCACATGATTGATATCGCTATGCCCTTACAGTATACAACCTCGTAGCAATTTTTTCGGTGGTTAACGACTTGCATCGCTTCAGTTGTTAATAGATTTCTCACAGAGCACGGGACTAAAGTGATTGCCACTTTCAATCCTTCTGACAGGACCAGTCATAGATTCTCCATCCCGCAGCATATGCTTCTCTTCCATCACATTAAGGCTCAGGATTTAGTGACTGAGATCAGTCTATGGGTATGGCCTAGAGGTCAGGTCCCAGGTGGAAGTACAATGGTGGAACTCTAAATGCAAATAAACAACTGAAGCATTGTACATATATGCTTATTCTGGTATCAAGATTTTCCCAAATAAAATGGGAAAGGGAGCGCCTTGCAATAAAGTTTTGTCACATAAAGTGGCTGTAGATTACAATAATTAAAAATAAAGAGATTTTAATTAGTGTAAAAGAAAGAATAGAGCTGCAATGTTCCTCTTTACCCCACTGTTTTCTAGTTACATTCCACCAAAGATTCCGGATGCAATGTTGGAAAATGAATCCCGTCGTTTGTATTTTACTAATTCAATTTAAGTAAAACTACACGCTAGACGGGCTAAACTGAATAAAAAATAATCAGACGCCCTCCAAATAGTGTGAAGATCAAGAAACGCACAACTCTTAACGATCCGAATAGCAAATTAAAATTATGAAATAAAGGACTGAGCCAATATTTGGTCGCCGACTCATCACGCTCTGTGATTTGTAGCATCACATGTTGGACATGATCTACAGCATTTGCCTACGGTGAGCTGATGATAAAGTATTCATGTTGTTTGCTGTGGCTTACTACAGGTTCGAAGGTTATCCAGAATTCTTCACTAAAGTTCGGCGGAGTAACGACTTCGTTTGTAATACTCTGTTTGTTCGAGCTGCTGGTTTTGGTCACTTGGGTGGCCATATTGTGCTAGCCAATTGACCGGCCCTCTGGTTCCAGAACATAAATTCTGCCCTAGTACTATGCCTTCTTTTACCTTAGGGGAAGTCTCAGGACGCTACATCGTTCATTTGGGTTCGAAATTTGCCCGCGTTAAACAGTGGAATCTATTGTAAAACTTTGTTTGTTCGAACTACCGGTTTAGGTCACTTGGGTGGCCATCTTGTTCTAGCCGGTCGGTCGGCCTCCGGGCCGTGCCAACAGCCCCCAAGTCCTCTGTTCCCGGAATATGTATGTTCTGCCCTAGTACTGCGCCTTCTCTTGCCTCAAAGGGAGCCTCCGGACGCTACATTGGTGGCAGCGGAAAGCGGACCCGACTTTGATGGATTTTATCCTGCTCCATGCCGTTTCTGGCAAACGTCGGCGTTGTGAAAGAAGTGCATGTGCTACGGAGGGGAGAACCTTTGGTATCTCGTAACAGAAGGGTCGAGATCGACGTTCATCTTCGGCATCTCCCTCGCCCTCGTGTTCGACAGGAAAGCTATTAACAACTGAAGCGACACTAGCCGTGGACTCCAAGCCCAGAGGAGGGCCAAGAGGCGTGCATTTGCTGCACTGAGTGCTACGCGGAATTGATGGCACTACAGGAACACATGCGTTCAAACCTCGACGACTGGGACGGTTAGCTCGTGAGTGCTCCTCGCAGCACTGATTACGGTGTGATGGCTGACACGGGAGGCGGACGAAGGGGAGCGTCGGGGACGACGCTCGGAAGAAGAGAGGGGCTGTGTAATACTTTGTTTGTTCGAACTACCGGTTTGGGTCACTTGGGTGGCCATCTTGTTCAAGCCGGTTGGTCGGCCTCCGGGCCGTGCCAACAGCCCCCAAGTCCTCTGTTCCCGGAATATATGTATATTCTGCCCTAGTACTGCACCTTCTTTTACCGTAAAAGGAGCCTCAGGATGCCACATCTATAATAGAAGAAGTGGTGTGTGATTTAAGGTTTTTGGCCATCTCGGTAGCCACCAATTCCTTCTATACGTTATTAACAGGTATTCTTTCAGGGTGCAAGACGCCTATAACAGTTTGTTTGTTCGGACTGCTGATTTCGGTTACGCGGGTGGCCATATTGTGCTAGCCTATTGGCTGACCCCTAGACCATGCCAGCAGCCTCCAATCTCTCTGATTCCAGAATATAAGTGCTCTGCCCCAATACTATGCCTTCTATTACCTTAAAGTAAATCTCGGGACGCTACAACACCAAATACCACTCATTATCCCAATTCAATACCAGTTTAAAATAATTGGCCTATTTTAATGCACATTTTTGTGATATTACAACTATTTTAGCGTTGTGGTAGTCCCTTGAAGCAATCCGAAGAACGTAACTTAATTGAAGGGAACATAAGATGAATTTGCTTGTGAACAAAAAGTCTGCTGCGCTGTATTTTTACAGACTTTTAGCACGAAAAATATTTTAACTGATGCTTAGAAAGCTAATTAATGTTATCACTTTAGCATCAGAACGTGCAGATCGCCTATACTATTGCAAGGCTTGTTTAGCGGTGGCCGATTTTACTGCATTTATTGGCCAGCCCAAAGCCGCTCTAGTTGAAGTGGTGTTCACCTTGTACAGTTCCACACCGAGGGTACAATGACTAAAGTGAAATATGTGGGTCGTCCTTCCCTAGACTTTTTTGGAAAGTACCTGAGCGAAATCGCCAATAACCTTTGCGATAGAGGAATTGGTCGTATTGTTATTAAAGAGTCTGAAAAAAGAATGTTCGAGGAACCATGCTTCTACGTGATTAAGGAAATTTACCCACTGATGTCAGATTCAGTGAGTCATTTTTCTCCAGAAAACTGTCGAACGGAATTTGCTTGTTTTTAGTCAGGTGTAAGGTGTCGCGCCTTTGCTGAACGTGTATTTCGTGGGCATAACTTCGGTGTTGTACCTGTCCCAAAATCCCATGAACCTGATTGGCGCCTCTTGGGTATCGAGGAGGGCAGAAAGTTGCAGGAAAGTGTTATCCTTGAGTCGAATCGTGCTCTGCATGTACCAGTCAAATGCGTGGCCCCTATGCCACCGGTTCTTGCAATGAAACTGCTCCATCTGGGGAAAATTCCGCAAGATATTGTCGCGGCTGCGCGTCAGGCTGTCCCTCCAAATGCAACCGCCGCTGCGCGTGAAGGAAGTGGCTATCTTTTGCTGACAAAAATCTCCGATGATCCTACTCTTTTCCAGGCAATTTTTTCGTTATCATAGGACTGCTTGTTCTAGTTCTTGAGTTTTTTTCCATCTATCTTTACTACTCTTTCAATCCATAATAGATTTTGCATTCTTCATTGCTACAAAAATGGCTGCGTGAAGTGTGATTTTGTTTGTTGCCTTTGTCCTTGCATACAAAATTGTAAAACCGATTTCTAGCTTTAACTTTGGTTTTCAAACAATTATTGTCGGCTTAATCCCGCCTGGAGTTGAGGAATTATTTGGCGACCATTCACAAGAGAATCCGTTCTTCATCGTGCAAATTACGCATTTACACTTCTGCCAAGGTGTTTTATGCCCAACATGAAATAATGCACAAGCAAATCTGGTTCATCCCACGCATTATCCGTGGTCGTCAGGCTTTCACAGTTTCAGAATGATTTACTGATTGGTTTTAGTAAAACGCTGAATTTATTGATGAGTTTTAAAGAAACCTTTGCTTTCAGGTCCCGGTGGAGCCAACAGAGGAAGAGAAGCGTCGAATCTTCCCCAGCTACCATAGTCAGGTGGCGTCGCCGAAAGGGCTGGTGCGAAAGACAACGGACGGCGACGTTGCCAAGGCACGCAATGTCTACTACATCCGTCGGGGCGACACACCTGGTCTGCGGTGGCGGGTCGAGTTGGAGGCCGCAAACGTTGAGGACGAACTGCTGCGGTGGTCCCCGTCTTCTACACCCCCAAAGCCTTCCTCCTCCTCCTCCTCTGTCAATTCTGACAGCGAAGCCGAACATTCGAAAAGTTGCAAATAGAGTACTGTGTAGGGATGGTTTTAGTTACCAAATCGAATGCGTTTATGCCTGCAACAATTATGTTGTTATCATAAGAGTTGGGCCTCGGCTCTAGAAGCACCGTACTAAAAGGAACTTTCATTCCATGAACCACGATTTGAGTATACGATCCCCGCGTCCACAGTAAGTAGTCAAAGTGACTTAAACCGAGCATCAACACAACATTCAAGCTTCCTTTGATGCTGATGACGCCGTGCGGTTGTGGACTCTTAGTCAATAAGACTGTGACGGTGAGAGCACTGTTGAGTCACCCTACGGACCCGAATTTGTGCTGACAAATAATACCCACACAAGGATCTCGAATAGACTGGAGCTTTGCTTACCACAGTAACGCGTCCTCCGGCTTGAAAACGACGTTCCAAACTTGTGAAACGTTGAAGACAGATGACAGAAAGATGCCCCACCTGATTTAATTCAAGTTATTGGTGAAACCAGTGATGGGTAACCAGCCGAACCCTCACCTCTAAATACAGTTTTAAAAATCGAGGAAAAAACATCATGCCCCTTGGAGGCGTCTGAACTCAGTAAAACAGAGACTGACCTACACTCTTGGATGCGACAGCACACTTGGAACACTCCTGCTGCGGAAATGAGCCGATTCTCTTGTTGAAAGGGCAGCTAAAGGCTAATCAGAGGACATTTAGTCCAGATAACTCTGCGTACGCCCACCGACAAATAACCGGCTCAAGCGCCTCTCCACATCACGAGGATTCCAATTAACTAACACACAAGGAAAAGTCCCGAAGCAATTTTTTTTCCATTCACTAGCTCAGTTTCCTGAAGGGGAGCATAGAGGAGCAGGGGAAAGCTTGTTCACGCACGTAAGGTGTGAGTCTTTTACACAAGTCGAGGCAGGAAAAGCATTTCTGTGCGCGCATTTGTTTGGCAAACAGCCAAGGCAAATCAAATCAGTTTACACACAATTACCACTATCGAAGACGTCTGATTGCGGTGAAAGAAATTGAGTGAGAAAGGAAAAAGAGGAACATAACATGGGACAATGGGGGCAAAAGGGTTCTGAATGGCGGCAGCGGTCGCAAAAAAAGAGGATTAAAATCACAGATCATCGATTAGGCGTTATAATATAGCTATGGAGCCTACGAATTGGAGGCAGCGGCAGCGGAAGAAGAGATTGTGGACATGGAGGTTCGGACCAAACGAACAAGGCTCTGGGTGACCGTCTTGAAGTCTTCGGTGGCGGCCGTAGGGCAGTTAGAGGGAGAGAGGTGCTTAAAGCGTGTCACATAAGAGTTTGTGCCAAAGACATGGCACACTTCCACTACCACGCGCACTCGATGGCGCACCTTCGAAGCGAAGTCTGCCATCGGCGAGGCCGCAATGGAGGAGACGACACTAGTATTGGCGGAGGGAGGAGGAGGCGGTGGCGAGAAGACGAACTGTAGACGATATTTGCCAGGCCGGGCAAAGTGAATGCGAGCGGTGTTGAGAGCGCTGATGAGCTGACTCATTAACCGGTCAGGATTGGAGCCGAAGATGGTGGTGGCTGTGGTAGAGGAGGAGGCCTTCCGCCAGGTCCCCGAGAAGACGGAGATATTGCGCGGCTTCTTATCAAAGCAGGCTGGTAACAGTGGCTCCAGGCTGTTACTAATGTTGGTTACCAACGCCTCTCCTAAAACCCAAATGAGCTCTTGAGGGCGACATGAACTCAAACGAAAAATTGCTCTACTCGTCTTCACCTGTCGTAACACCGAATAGGGGAGAGGTGTGCATCAAAATGGGAAAAATTCACCTTCAGAGTGACCCTTTTCAGGCAACATGGGACTCCAGGGATCATCAGTGGTGACAACGGCGTGTTTCCGCTCGGAGGAGAAGGCGCGGTGGTGCGCAGGTATAGGCGAATCAGTGGTCATTAAATGGGAACCCTGCTTGCCTGCCTCCTCCCGCCCCTCTGTTGCCTGCCTGGAGATCCCTTGTGTCGGTGTGGTTCTGGAGCTGAAGGCAGCGAGGAAACGCAATCTGCTATGAGATTCTGCATATTAAACCGATTCGCAAGCTACTTGGAGATCCGTAAAAAGCTTTGCAAGAAAAATTGCAGCAGGTTAGGGAGCGCAATTTTGATGCTTTAATTAGAAATTTACAGGGAAGGGTTTCTCAAAAGTTGTGAATCACGGATGGTGGGCTGTTTGATACACCAGTTGGGAATAATAAAATCATGAGGCTTGTAGGCAGAAGTCTGGCTTCGATAAGAGTGAGGAACACTGAATTGTGTGGGATGGATTTCCCACAACCAGGAAGCAGCCGCGTAAAGCTATGGACTGAAATCACTCGCACTCCGACTCCCGAGCATGCGAGTTCACCATCTAGCATACTCATACCTACATTTCGACTTCAATCAACATTTACGGAATAAGTTCAGCTTTACAAAAAAACGTTAACAAAGTCGCTAAATGCACACCTTATTTGGGCATCATGATGTTACCAGACTGTGAAGCAGCAAGAAAAAGACAAAAATACTTAAAATACACATATAATGCAAAAAGCAGATTGGTGAAAGTGTAAACTTAGGGGAAAAGATGAGCAATTCTCCCTAGGCGGAGGGATACCAAGGGTCGATGAAAAAACGATACCAAGTGCCAATGATTGTGCAGTTGGTGGAGGAGGATTAATGTAAAATATCGAAGGCAGTAGTGGTGAAAAAGCCAACATCAAGTGTCAGTGGAAAAAAGACAGGGGAGGGAGTGATACACTGAGGCGTACACCGAGCTAACGGACAACTTACTGCGATCGGTCCCTCTTGCGTCGAAAACTGTAGAAAATAAATAATAGCAAGGGTAATAGGACCACCAGGCACAACAGCGTCGAGAGTCGATTAGCGCATACGCAGGGTGAATGAAACACAAGAATGGCGACGGAGCAGCAGCTTACCTCTTGCTCAGCCTCGAGGAAACACTGCGGAGGAACGATGAAGAGTGGTGGTGGTACTCAGTAGGTTTTGTGGTCACCCGCACAGGCGATTCTGTTCCCACTTCCACTTGTCGCTGTTGGGAGGAATGCGGCGTAGGTGAGGAGGGGGCAGCGGGGGGTCTGAACCGCTGAGAGTACTCCACTGGAGTGTTGGTGGCATGGTGGACAACGCGAGCTGCCGGAGCGGTGCTGCGGTCTGGAGCGCCCCGCATGAAGGCTGGTACCGTGTTGGGCTCAGCTTTGGCTGTTGCGTGTGAAGGGTGGTCGGCGGAAAGCACCTCGTCCGCTGCTTCAAAGCGGATCGCCGGACGCGATTTGTTACGCTGCTGCTTCCGTGACATGCTCCTACAGGGATATCCAAAAAAGGCTCAGCTGATAGGAGGACTGTCGATAACGCGAAGAGAATTCTGATAAGAAAATACCACTTCCATCAATGAAAGCTGACAATGACGATCGTAAACAAATTTAAACAGGTATAGCTCAAATAGCAATATGATTTTAACCAAAAAGATGTGGCGATATTAATAGAAAAACTTCTCTTAGGAGCAATAATTTGCACAATCGTAAGGCAGCGATATAAGTTGAAAAATTACCTTCTGACCCGCTTCCAGAAGCTGAGGCGAAAAATCCAAAGGAGCAGCGGAGAGTTAAAGATAAAAAACAAGAAAGCATTAGAATGAATTAGCAATTGCGCGAACAATTCGACCACCACGTGCAGAAATCAGAAGGAATCACACAAAATTGCACAAAACGACAAATGGTGGTGGTAGTGGTGACAGCAGCGATGAGATGTCATTTGGCGCCCATGACAACAAGTGGACGAGAAAAGTGGGCGGACAGACAGTCAATAGGAACTAGGTTAGTGTCTCAGGAGAATATGGAGGCAGAACACGCACACACCAAAAGACCCACCCACAAAAGAACGCCCCTCCGCCTCCACGAATTTCGCCCAGGCTGGTGACTTCATAGGCGGTCTCAGCCGTGGACAAGCTAGACACGAGGCGGAGTCAATTAACTACTTAAATCACACTAGTAGGACCAAGCGGATTACAACCTTGCCACCCGTAAAGAGGAAATTGACGCGGAATGAGTGCTTAAAAGTGCGGGCGTGCAGATATAGTGACTGTGGCACTTACGAGTCCTGGTGTTTGAGGGTGGTGGAGTCGCTATCGTCTCCGCGTACGCGAGTGGAGGTAGGACTGGGCAGAGTGGTAGCTTGGTTCAGAGTCTTTCCCAACCGGAGATCGCTCGAACCACCAGCAACACAGCGCCCACTAGTCGAGGAGTGAACGCCCAAACCGTCGACATCCAGTTCTCGGTCCGATGCACCCCGCTCTCCTCCTGACTCATCACCAACTTGACTGCAAAAAAAAACAAGACATGCACTCATTTGGTCGAGGGGATGCGAGAAAGTGAATGCAAACTAATAGCAAGGTAATTCGGTAAACGCATTTTAAGAGCGAAGATAGCTGTAGACGCTAGAGAAGCTACCTTGGTGGAGGATGAGTAAGCAAACAGGAACAAGAGCTCTAACATACCATGAAACAAGAATTGATTTAACTAGTGAACTACACTTACCCCCATTTATTGCCAATTGTGCGCCATAGCAATGAATCCTTGGCAGAGGGATGGGAGGCAGTAAAATAACCAGGGATAAAGTTGCGAAACACTTTGAACTACTAAAAATAAATCCTACTTAGAGAGATCAGCACAGGAAGCGACTTTAAAAGAGCTCCGACAGGCATTTAAGAAACGAAGAACAAAGGGATTTAGCTTGACAACAAGATAACCGAACTTCAAAGCGTTTAACGGTATCACGCAAGTACCCGTAGAGCTTCAAAGATTCGAGATCTGGAGTGTGGGATCCAAGCAATAACAAGGCTACCGATTTCACGCATTACCAGTTAAGCCAGAGGAAAAACTGAGGCATGTCAAGAAACCTTAGTTTGCCTCAGTAATGACCATGCACATTGACACCAAAAATCCGGAGTGACATAAGTGTGAAAGAACTTAATTTGTACTAATATCCGCATTTCACTCTCTGCAGAAGAAATAGCCCTTAAGCATAATTAAGATTGTTGCATTAAGGGTTGAAGTTTAGCCTGCTATTCGAGTTCAATTATTAGTGAAAAGCATACTCGACAATGTTGTCCATATTTGGGACACGGACAAGGGCCTTGGAGACATCTGAGTCGCCCTCAGCACCACCACCAGGGCCTCCGACAGCGACTGTGTTGCGCCGTTTATCCGCAGACGTAAAGGTTCGCGTTCTCCGAACACCACCGCCACTACCAATTGCACCAGAGGGCTTCGATGGCGATCGATTGGTGGGAGAGTCCCTTGCAGCTTCAGATGACCTGGGTGCATCAAAGTGGGTGGTTGGAACAACAACTTTTGGCTTGTCAAATCTTACGCCACTGGTGGCAGCTGTCGATTCGACAGAAACAGTCTCCCTAAAAGGAAATTAGGCGCAATTGAGACTGCGAAAAGCTTTCCACAACGATAGGAAGAGAGATGAAGGACTCACCCGCGTTTTTGTGGCCAAGCAGATTTCTGCTTCCCGTTGGCAGACGAGGTAGAATCAGAGGTAGACTCCGCGGCGGGAGCAGTGGAGTTAGCGGATCCGTTTGCATGCGTGGAAGAGGAGCCCTTCTTCATGGAGGCTGAAGAGACCAGTATGTGAGGGGTGTCTAGAAACAGAGAAAGTTTACTTTTACATAGGAAAAACCTATCTAACCAAGCATTAATGTCTATTAATAGACATAGGCACCTAGACAAATAATAAGCCAGGAAGTGGAAAAATACGACAGGCGTTTGCATTTATCGAAGTCAATTAAATGCAATGCACTAAGCGCCTTCCCAGAAGATAGCAAACTATCAATTCATTCCAATTGTTGAAAGTAACCCATCCAATCTCCCACCTTCAGGGAAGAAGGGATCCCTTCCGATGAGACGTTGTGAATTATTGCCATTTATCATGAGATTTCAACTCTATGTGGCTAAACAAGGGGATTAATTTCCCCCAATAAAAGCACTCAATTGAATGACAGCCCGATAAACACTGCCAACAATTTCAATCCCAAAAAAGACAAAAACTGAACATACAAGAGAGTAATTTCCAATAAAGAGGAATGGGGAGCACTACTCTAGTCATCAGAGGGTAGTAGAGGAGAAAACACACGCATACCTGAATCTTCGCCGGTGGTCAGGGCAGAACCACCACCAACAGCAACAGCGGCTGTAGTGCTGGTGGCGGCAGATCCCCTGGGTGTGGAGACCGACTTGGAGGGATCGGGTACGGACACGGAGTCATCATCAGTAGTGATGGATGTGGTGGGGCGGTTGGAAATGCTAGTGGAAGAGGATAATTGGTGGGAGAGAGACGAGCTTGAGGAGGCGGGGCGATCCGTCCCCAAGAGAAAATAGGTCGCCGTCACGTTGTTGAACTTATTATTCTCCAGAGAGTCCTTGATTTCCTCCAGTGTGAAGCCCATCTCGACCATCTTGGCTGTAAGGTGAACACAGTAACAGGGGGATACTGCCAGTTATGTGTACAAAGTTGTCAGCGATCGTAACACAACTCCGATCATCCGTCACAAGGTATATCAATATAGTAGACCTAACAGCACAAAAACTATCAGCGCTACATTCACAATGCAGATGCAATGTCACATTTCTAAAAAAACCAAACAATAGGATTTAAGAATCGTTTAAAAGAAATAAATTACAGCTAAAGAACAGTGTTTTCTAAGCTGATATCCTGAGCAAAATACGGCTGTAATGAAAGAAGTCAATGATAGGCAACTGCATTTCGCGAAGATCAAAACGATCGGGAAAGGCGACAAACAAAAGCATACACGGGAGGAGAGACAGACGATCAAAAGAATCGGATTCACTATCAATGCTGATCAAATAATGCAAAAGCGCCCTCCGTGTTTTGGCATGCAGCCAAGGTTTTACCAGCGGGGACTAATTGTGTTAGCACAAACCGAAAGTTGGGCAAAAAATCGTAAATGAGTAGGAGGGATAGAGAAGTAAGTCGAAAAAAGTTCGGCTTTTTTCCGAGTGCTTGAATGAACTTACCAAGTCTAGCTGGATCTTTAAAGTCAGGTGCTGGTTCTTGGTAGGGTCGGAGAACATTGTCCTCCATGTTGATATTCGTCCACTTGTCCTCCATGACAGACTATAAAGCAGATAAAGTTCGAAGGAGAATGAAAGATCCCAACATTTGAACAATCTTAATTACTTTAAAGATCGCTATCACCATAAGAATCATGTCAAAGCCCAGCAGTAAAGGTGGCAAAAACTTACCAGGAGAGAATACCTCTTCTCTGGGTTAAGGACGAGCATGCGCTTTAGCAGCATTTCGCAGTCGGTAGACATGAAAAAGGGGATCCGATACTTGCCACGGAGAACGCGTTCACGAAGATCCTATCATAAAAGGAGAACAGCACAATATTTTTAGTAATGCAGTAAGTGGACATGAATGCGGAGAGCATAGGAAGTTGAAACCAACCCGCAAGTTCTGTGCGTCAAAGGGAAGGTAACCGGCAACAATTGTGTAGAGGATGACGCCCAACGACCAGACATCCACCTCAGGACCGATATACTTCTTGCCAAGGAACAACTCGGGCGCCGCATATGGTGGCGACCCACAGAATGTATCCAATTTCTTATCCGCGCGGAATGTGTTGGAGAAACCAAAGTCGGCCAACTTGATGTTATAATCGGCGTCCAGGAGAAGATTCTCTGCCTTCAATGTAACGCAGTACATATGGATTGCTTCCATATAATGTCCAAGGAATTTCCAGAAAGTGGAATAAAGTGAGGAAAGGAAGACCAACCTTGAGATCACGATGGACGATGTTTTTTTGGTGGCAATACTGTACCGCAGAGACAATCTGACGAAACTTGACGCGAGCATCCTTCTCACGCATTCGACCATTGGACACAAGGTATTCAAAAAGTTCACCTGCAATGCCCACGATTCGTGTTCAAAAAGAATTACAACAGATACACTAGACGGTTATTTATCGATGTAAATATTTGGAAAAGTGATATTTGGCGATGCTACAGACAAAAACAAGCGGTCTGCACTGCCCCCATTGACACAAATGTCAATAGTTCATCTAAACAATGGTCACGCAAAAGTGAAGAGAACTCAGGAAGCACAGAGGAAGATCAAGCAACACTAACCAATTAAAGCGAAAACTTAGAGTGTTTAATGCAAAAACGCATTTGAAAGTGAGTCTCAAATGTTTTCGAGTCACAAAAGAGAAGAAAATGAAACACACAAATGGGAAGTAAATAAAGACAGCAAACCACCCATACAAAGGTACCAAGACCATGCAACAGCACATCGCTGACTGGTTTCGTATGCATGATTCATGCAATGTGGGAAACATTTTAAAGGCTTAGCCAGACTAGGAGACTGTGCCAAAGGTTCTAAAGTGTACTTGAGCCAAATTAAACTTATTTGCAACGACTGCAACTAGAAGGACGTCTCAGCAGCACAACGGATGACGGCCGTGGGAAAACACTGCACCCGACCAAGCCGTTGAGAACTGATGCGGCAGGTGAGGTAGGAGTGACCGCAACAGATCACCAAAACCAAACTCTATTCGTGCAGCCGCGATGAAGCACAAAGTGGGGAGATAACGACCACGTGAAGAAGTTAACTAGAATTGTACTTTAAACGAATGACACCATCTTCACCTTCAAGGAGGAAAGTGACTAAATTTACGGAAATCATGACGGAGAAATGCCTTCTCCGATGGTGAACGGTATAAAAGTCCAAAATGGACCTAATTATTCCCTTCACGTAAAAGAGCTAAGGAGCAGCAACCACTGGGCCATAAATTTAGGCCCAAAGCCTTCCCAAAATAAACAGACCGTCGATAAAATCTGTAGTGTGCGCGTGTGACTATTTGGCAGCATAAGTCAACGATCCATTGTAGGCGGAGGATAGAGGGGAGGAGTCGAGAGCTGTGGCAACTTGTCATTAGTCTGACGCGCGTCCAGTGATACACTGACCTTGTTAATGCCAGTAGGGGAGGAGAGGGCAGTGAGGGAGAAAAAAAATAAGGTGTTCGGGGAGGCTAAATTAGTCGTTATGGGGCGATGTGACGGACAAGAAGGGAAGTGAGTAATAGTGAAAGAAAGCAGGCGACAAAGGAACCACACATCGGTCAGACATGAAAACTGATGGATGACACAAAACCGTAAGCGAAAGGAGTTTGGACTAAAGAGAACGCCCAGTGTCTGATGAAAAAAAACGCAAACAGGTAATACTTGCCAGCGGCTATCAACAAGTAGGTTGGTGACGATGAAGAGAATCGTTTTCTACGTGGGGGTTGAAGCTACTGAAAGACGCGTATAATAGGAAACATGTAAAATAACTGAAAGAAACTGGAAATATGAACACAAAGTACACCAGAAGGTGCGTACGCATCGATGAGTTTGAGGCATTGCACAACTTCGCAAGCATCCATTGAAACGGTTCACACGGTCACTCCACGTGATAAGGCAAAAAACACTCCCCAAAAGTGGAACAACCACAGAGGAGATCAACGACAAGACTCAACAGAAGAGATCCCACTAACCACATCGTGTGTTAATTTAATAACAATGCATAAAGAAACAAACCATACCACTTGGCAAAAGAGAAAAGAAGCTCGCTTTTAAATAATTTACGTGATTGTGCCAATAAATTTAGTGAAAGGATTTTAACGATTCAAATCAAAACGCAACCCGTGTTTGGTTCACTACCTAAACAAAAACGAAATCAATTAACAGCACATTAAATGAGCGCAATGACAACAGGGGGTAAGGTCTTGGTGATTACGAAAAAAATTTACCACCTACAGGTAGAGCCCTACACAATAGGGGAAACTTAGTAATGAGGGAGAAGCGGTGAAGCCGTTTTGAAGTTGTTTAGACACTGATTTGCAAGCACGCAATAGAAAAATCCCTGCTGACATGAATTATGGGCCAATGGGAGTGCTTACCGTTTGCGGCGAATTCCATTACCAGATAGACGTGGCGATCGGATTCAATCACTTCATAGAGCTTAACTAGAAGAGAAAAACAAGGGCAAAAAGGTAGAAAGAGGTTTAAGCATAGAGCACCCAAAAAACAGACACAGCTGCACACTACGAGGTAAACTTGATAGACAGGAGGCATTAAGACTGCCTATTATAAAAGCATGGGCTAGTGCAGTTTCTTTCTAATCAAGCCAAAAGTCTGCTCCAAATGTCCAAATGAATTATGCTCCAGCGAGGAACGAGCACCACCATTGCCTCAGGGGAACCATAAGTGGAAATGGAACCTGTGAAAGACTCTTAGGCATTAGAAGTGTTCTGCGCACGCAGCATGAAGAAACCACTCACGCCATATAGACGGCAACCAAGACCCATATGCCGTAATTTATCACCCCCTCCCAGCCCGGTGGACAAAAAAGAGGAGGCAACCAGCCAGCAAAATTTCACGCATTTAATCTACACCAATCCAATCTAGCCACCCGTTCATTCCGATTAGTCGCTGAAGGGAACCAGTGCCCATGCGATGGGTGTACTTGTCGCAGTTACCCCGATCACCATTGTTGGGATGCATTGCAATACACACACGCACACAAGTTGAAATACTGAGAAGCAAGATGGGGAGGCATGACAAACGCGCAAGCCACAACTGTTGGAGTGTAGGCACGAAAGCACGGCACAACAATACGGGCACGTGTACACACACACACACACACACACACATACACACATACACACAAAGAAAGAGCGGTGACGATGACGGCACACACTATTGATGGTCGACACGTGTGACAGAATCCACACATACGCACACAAGTATTCATGCAAATTTGTGCGCACTCCTAGGTAAGTGGCAGCAGCAGTAACAGCTTGATGATGAGCGCCAAAATCCGCCTGCTCCCCAGAGGCCAGAATGAACTTTAAATGACTCTTTCGGTGTAAACCGCGTTAGCATTATCCCAGTGCCTAATATTGAACTTCCAAATCTATCTTGGTGAGTAATGAAATGTGTGAAATCTACAAGATTACTGGAATCGAGGAATCAGCCAGTCTATTAGGCGTAATCATTAGTAGCTACCTGATCGGATGATGAAATTTTCAAGAGCTCCAATTCACTGAACAGCTTTGATAGTAGCTGAAAAATTTCCCACGGCATTTAACCCCTCATTTTTGGGGAATCAAAGTAGAATCAAAGGTCAATGAAAGGACTCAAATCCACACCTATGACCACGATCAGCTGACGAAATTTAAGAACCCGACTTGAAAAGGATAACCCCATGGGTTTTCGCAAAATGCACGATTTGCCACGTGTTCAAATGAAACAGAGGTAACCCGCTGCATGACCAATGCTACAACATCAAGTGCTCCTCCTTATAATTCAAGCAATGAACCACTTTTATTTGCCTTAGCTCCCCCCCCCCCCCCCTCCCGAATCGGTCACTAAGTATCCAAATGCGCATGGGTATGGTCTGCGAACCGCAATGTGGGTATTTAGGTCAGCGGTGAGAAAATCATGCCCCCAGAGACACGTAGAAGACACCCAAAAAAATACTACCAACATTTCCCCGCAGTTCGGTTGAGGACTGTGTGCACACGTATTAGTTGACAGACTATTGCACAACACGGAGGCAATGGCGAAGATATTATTTGTGCCAAGGCCAGTTAGCAGCAGCAGCATGAGAAATGAAGGCACCGAAAATCCCCAAGACGCGGCAGCGCGCGGGTGTGCTAATTATGCGTTGGACTGCTCAAACAGGCAAAGACTGACGTCACCCAAACGCACACTCGCCACTACACCATCGCACACATGCATCCAGACGGACACACAGCCTCGATTAGGCAAAGTCGGGCAAATGGAATGGCTCAAGCAAGGAAGAAGGGTGAATAGGGTGACATTTTGCCGGTTTAAAACACACTTTGGAGGCAGCGATTGACACAATCCGGAAGCTCATTGCAAAATCCCATGTGCTTGATTGATTTATGATGAATGCTAGCGATGAAAAAGGATGGGGAAGATAAAAAGAGGATCACACCTTTCCAAAGGCAAACCGATATCCGTTACGAATGGTTTAAGTCACAGTCAACAAAGAGGAGGATGAGAAAGCTCTTTTGATTGCTATGAATGCCAATGTTGAAGCAGAGCTGATTTAGGTATGTGATGACGCGAATCCTCGAATTGAATGACACCTGAACTTATAAGTAGAGGGTAGAAAACGATGGAAAAAATAAATGAATCATAAACAAATAATAATTAGTTTAAACATGTATGAAAAAATATGCCTCCTCTCCGAAAAACACTCATGCACAAGCCAGGCATAATTGAGAACGATGAAGAGGGGAACCAGGTGATTTGATTTGGACGCTCTATGGAATGGTTCGTACAGTTACCACCGAATTTGTCGTCAGCTCCCCAACACGAATGAATGGTTTAGAGCCTCAGATGACTGGTTGGTGGATGGAGGCCGGCGTTTCACGACATTTATGTTTCTATGCAAAAAATATAGTGTGTTCCAATTTTGGCCTAATTGTTAGTAAAAAATGCCATACATATGCTGTAGGAATAGATTCTAGAGTGAAGTATATTTAATAAGACAGACGGAGTTCATCAATTTCAAAAGGAGGCGCACTTTTTAGACGAATATTAGCCCAGTGAAGAGCGGAAACGAGTCAGTACGAAAATCGTTGATCAAACATGAAATGAAGGATAAAAAACAGATCGAAAAGACAAAGCTGCAGCATAGAAAAGTATCAAACATACCGATGTTGGGATGATTAAGTTGTTTCATTACATTCACCTCGCGAAAAAGCTGAAGAGTAGAAAGTTGGGTTAGAACACCGACATAAAAACTCCTACGACGACATTGAAGGTCAGATGGGCGCGTACGTGTGTGTACACAAATTTGCATGAGGATAAACAAAGTGGCCTCATTACGAATGCTCGCCCGCCCATTATGCTAATTGATGAATTGAAAGACTACAAGTGCATTTGCGACCGCGTATGCACACACACGCATCACAATGCGACGGTTCAGCACACCCCCTCACCCCCTTCCCAATGGAATCCATGACCTGGGGAACGAAGACCCAAGCACAACTTTTAAACAAACTTCGAGGTAATAAATGCGTGAAATTTAAGCGAAACGTATTTGGGGGAGTTAGGATCGATGAGAAATAGACTTAAAAATGATTAAAATAACAGTAAGAAAGTTTGTAAGCCACTGCCCCCGGCCTGCCTATTTGTCTTTCTTAGTTCTCTAAGAATTTGACGGCCAAGTCATCGGGAAACGACAGCCAATTACAAAGCCGGTGGGAATTACGTAAGCCACCGTGCAGAGCGCGCATGTGCGCCCGAGCAACTAACTGCCGTTGCTGCTTCCTGAACTTAGCATGCGTGGGCATGAAGACGGCTAGGAGAGGATAGTGTAGGGAGAAGGATGGGACAGTTTAACTCACTTTGTTTAAACTCGCATGATTGAGCTTCCCCTTGTCGATCACCTTCACAGCAACCTGCGAAAGAAGGAAAAGAAAAAAAAAAGTCCCATTGTTTGCATATGCGGTAAAAAAATGGAAGAGGAAGGTGGTCAAGAGGCATCCCATTCAAATGAAAGCGGACCTGGAGCGGTAAAAAGGAGTAGACTGACAGTAAATGGCAGGAAAGTAGCTTCAACCGCAGGTACTGCCGACATAAAATCGAAGGGTTGGATGACACGGGAAACACAATCATTACCATACTGAGTGATGTTAAAAAACATTGCGCGAGGCTAAACTACCTACGAGGTAAATATCACAGAAAAACCCGCTTTGATTTACATAACCCGAACATTTTGGACCAATTTGAGTTATAGAAGCGCTCCAGAGACAGAATCGACTGAATATACGCCACTATAATGAACGTGAGTTACGAAAAAAAAGTTGCCAGTCGTATTGGGTGATGCGCAAAAAGTTGGGTTCTAAATGCGCTGAAAAGTGCCTGATAAAGAGGAGTAAGCAGACAATGACTCCAGAAAATAAACTGCAAAAATCGGTTTTGTCTGCCAAAATGGCATACCTCCTAGTTGCAGGGTTAGCTTAGGGTAATAGACAGCGAGAAGGTAGCAACAGGAAACAGAGGAGCCTACCTCCTTCTTGGTAGTGATGTGCTGGGCGAGTTTGACCTTAGCGAAATTGCCACTTCCGAGAGTGCGGATTAGTTTATACTTGCCTACGTGAGGCTGGTCGCGCCAGGCGCGTTTGGCCGGTGGTGGGGCAGCGC
Organism: Taenia multiceps; assembly: GCA_001923025.3. Classification (NCBI taxonomy): domain Eukaryota; kingdom Metazoa; phylum Platyhelminthes; class Cestoda; order Cyclophyllidea; family Taeniidae; genus Taenia; species Taenia multiceps. Next base: position 16,759,862 of record CM010314.1, read on the forward strand.
CAATGGAGGCCGCGGTGGTAGGCGCCGTGCTGTCGCTGGCTGAGCGCTTCTCCGCCCCACCACCTCCCTCTGCGGGGGAATTCGCGATGGTGGAGGCAGCGCTCTTCCAACTCTCCTCAACCATCACATCAGCTGGCGACTGTTGCTGCTGTTGCCTCAGACCATTCTGAAAGGCAATAAGAAATTCTGTCACCAAGTCCTGTGACAGTAAATACTGGCAAACAGGGACGACGGAGAAATTGATATAATGTTGCCATTTTTAGGCTTGTCAGTATTCGTTTGAAGGCAGCAACGAGCTGACAATGTTCTCGTCATACGAATGGTAACGAAATTAAGGAGAGACCTGCATCGCATTGCGAATGCCATATAGGCAACGGGAAGTTCGGTGCATATCAATGCCTCACCCGTTTTCTCATTATTTGAATACACAAGTGAAAAGTCTGCTAAGGTAGTGGTCTATATAAAGCGAAGAAACAGTTCTACCAAAATGTGAGGAGAAGTACTTTGTTAATATCATAGGTAAAAGCATTTAAAAACTCATTTCAAAACAAAGTCCCTCAACTATGGAGCCTTCTATTACGTTAAAGGAAATTATTCATGCGGCATAGGGCACACGTGAAACAAGCTTAAAGTATGCTAAGTACTATTTTATCACCAAATACGTATTAGGATTTTTGAAATCGATTCCAAATCTTATTAGATTCCAATAGTATTAAAAGAATGTCCATCGAAATAAGAACATTCAAATCGGTCGGCGGAAGCCGTGAGAGGGAGTATTTATGATAAACTGGAAGCAGTACCCGCCCAATCTTTACAATAAGTTAGCAAAACACTAAGTTAGCGGGTTCTCTTTAGAAGAGCGTGTAGTTCAGTTCACCAGGATGACCGATATTCACGCACCACAGCTACCCCGAAATCAGTACAACCACTTTGGAATGACACCAAGGCCAAGGACAAGTTCCATTTGACGCAGGAAGTTTTGTTGTGGATGCATAAATACAAGGCAGGGGGGAAAAAAGAAGTCGAGTGGTAAGCTAAAATGTCTAGAAGTATTTACCAAATTGTTCGACGGATCCACAGGTTGGGCCGATATCGAACTAGTAGCAGCAGACATTAGAACTTCTGAAATTGGCAAAAGGCACGCGTTAATACACTGATACAATCGTCATTGTATGCAACTTTACCCGACAATGTCACACAAATTGGAGGAAGTGGACGTGTCAAAAATAACGATCACGCCGTCAACTCATGATGTAAAGATTGAAGCAGCCTAAATAAGAGCTGAAAAAGACCACCTCAAAGGGGACAGCACGATAGTGAAGTACTACAAAAATAACGGCTAATTATCAGCTCCTGACCGGTATAATCGGAAAGGACAGTGGCAGTGTACACGCCATCCAGATTGGTTGTTTATAAATTCGTCTGTATCAATTTTTAGGCAAGGTAACTTCACCCAAGATAATCATCAGATTAAGCTAAAAGGGGAATCGAACATTTAAACACGCCGATTTAGAAATTTTATAACGTCCTTGACCCCAAAGCACCAATTAATTTGAACCAAAACTAATCAAAATACATAAAACTGCATTTTGCCTATCCTATGCACTAGAAACATTGGTTTTTACATTCATGGAGAGCTACCGGTTTCCCTCCAATAAATAAACCCACATCTTGTCTAGTCACGTCATTACTTTAGTAATCTATTACAAGTATCAGCTGCTGTCTAGACAGGTAAGCGAATGAGCAGGACACAAATAATGCACTTTGGGAGTTGATGAACTATCAGCTAAGGGCTCAACTTAAGGCTGCATAAAAATGTGTGATTCCCCTGGAAGCTAGCCTTGCATAAGAAGTAATTACTGAAAATATTCGCGGGTGTTGCACGAAAAACCTTCAGATATATGAAAACCACCACACGGTAATACGCTAAGCACCCCGTGAAACCACATGATTAAAACCGACCTCTTTCAAAAACAGATAAGCAATAAGAATCCAACGATGTCTTCAGGCAAGTAGCAATAATGCAAGCATGAATTTGAAACTAGACATCAATAATCCATTCGGATCCGTGAACGACCACACATCAGCTATAAATCTTCATGCAAGTAAAAATCAAACCATGTAAGAAGAAACATTCCCCAGCTTTTAGTGTAGCACAGAAAACAGAAAATGTATGAACGTTCTACAATACTACAGACTTTAGCACATCACAGGAATGCGACAGCAAACAAAGAACTTGAGGTTCTTAATTCGTAGTGAAACATTTGCCACACAAACTAACAATCAGGAAGAAGGTACCAACTTTTAACAAAGGGGATTGGCATGCAAAAAATCAAGGGACTTAAGGGCAATAACTAAGTTTCTGGAAATACGAAGCTTTAAAACGATGGAACTGAGTTAGAAGATAAAGCTAGCACATATGATAACAAGACCCCATGAAACATGAAACTAGACCGTATATAGCCTTATTTATAAAGCATGAACCACTTAAAAGTGCAACCAATGTGGAATGGCAAAGTGGCATTGTCACTATTGAATAGAAGACAAAGTATGAGCCTTTTGAAACTCACCACAAGCAATGACATCAACCAAACCCAAAACACAATCTCAACGGAGACTGTTGCATGAACCGCCCAGTGAAAATTTATATGCCTACAAACAACTCAGCCAATAAATAAAGCCAGTCATGACAAGTTACAATAATGGTTTTCAGGTTGATTATAGACATTTATACGCGAGTTTTTTGCGTAAAGATGTTTTTAGAGGTAGAAATTACTACTTAAGACGTTCAGTGGAACAATTGTTCGCTTAATTGTGTTACAGGATTATTCTTAAAATGAAAAGTGAGTTGCTTTATTACCAGGAGCTATATTTACAGCAAATAGATAAGGAGTTTTGCGTTTCAGTTCATTTTTAATCATTATAAAAAACTCAGAAAGTTGGTATTATACTGTAGCCTCAATTTAGCGTCCCGAGGCGTCCTTGAATGCAGAAGGCATAATACTAGGGTAGAACACGTGTACTTAGAAGACAGAAGGAACAAGACTGTTGGCGCAGACTAAAGGCCAGCCAACCCGGCTAGGCCAATATTGCCACTCAAGTGGTCGAAATCGAAAGCGGCAGTCAGAAAAAAACAAGGTATTACATCCATAATATTAAAGCCGAACGTGTGTTAGGCGAACAGAAGAAGCTGAAGCAAGTAGCATGGCCCAGGGATCGACCCATCCGAGTAAGGCAAAATGCCTATAAGAAGCATATCACAAACCAATAGGAAATCATTTCCTAAAGAACAAGTTCATATTGTAGCGTCCCGAGACTTCTCTTAGGGTAAAAGAAGGCATAGTACTAGGACAGAATATATATTCTGGAAACAGAGTGCTTGGGGGCTGTTGGCACGGCCCGAAGGCCGGCCGACCGGCTAGTACAATATAGCCACCCAAGTGACCGAAACCGGCAGTTCGAACAAACGAAGCATTACACATATAAATAAAATAACACTTAAAGCAGATTTAAAAATTAAGGCTGTGAGACGTTGACGATTCTTCCTGTCCTAGCATATGCACTTTTCCGCCCCGTTGAGGCAAAAATCGGGGCTCATGTCCCCTTGAAATCGGGTTCGCTTCCCGCTGCTACCGATGCTCACAATAAGACTTATTCGGAAGGCGAATGATAAAATAATGCTCAGACAGAATGTGTATTTAACATGTGATAGAGCCTGAGCTACTGCCACTGTCAGGAAGCCCGCCCACTCGGCCTTCAAGTGAAACCGCGAATTAAAAACAGGAAGCATATTACAGCAATCCTCCATGGTATTGATTTTAAGTTCATCCATTTTGAAGCGCCTAATCTCATAAGGAGAACTTGTGAAAAGTTCCGAGTACAATACGTTCACTACGTATGGATTTTGATTTCCACAGATTTTATTTCTACCTTACAGCCTGGCCTTTGGGTCACGCCGCTGACCTCCCAATCCTTCTGTACTTTATTCACGTATGTTCTGCCATAACGTTGAGACTAAGAAGAGGCTTTGGGACTCTAAGTTGGTGGCATAAGTAAGCAAACTCGATCCAAAGGGACAACTGCCCTGATTTTATGGGTGAACACTACACCTTAACATGAATTCGTTAAGACTCCCAACAAAGAACAGATGAATAACGTCTACCTTTAGCAATTGCCTTAATTTCGTTTTCATAAAAATGGCACAAATAAGTGCAGCATCACTGAGCCTGAAACATTTAAAAGTCCATTATAAGCTGCACACTGTGCCGATAAGTAATTGATCATTGCTTAGACAAGCGACACCTCGTCCCGCTTCCTCTGATAAAATAGAATCCAAATGGATTGCACTGAAGTGAGAATGAACTGATGAGTAGAAATTGCTGAAAGATGGTAGCTCCGTAAACTGTGGTGAGTTTTGCGTAGCATTAAGCAGCTCTACTTTTCCCCGTAACTGGTGATTGATGCGCGAGATGGTCTCCATGTAGTTTAGCGTCTTATCCATTTCAGCCTCGAGAGCAGCTGGTTGCAACACATCAACGGGGCTGCATCAAATACTTTCGCATGCGACATAATATTTGATGACCGGTATGCTTGGCCTTTAATTTTTAAAGCGCTGATTATATTGTGGTGGACGACGTTGAAGATCCAACAAAAGGATCGTGAGAAAAAGGGGAGTACTATTAAGTGATTTGACCCTTTGCCTAATTGTGTGGGCAATTCAGTCAGCACGTCGAGCTTCCGCTCTGTGGTATGACCTTTGAACTAAAATAATTTCTCATCTCCCACTTCCCCTCCGCCTTGGCTCACCATGAATGATTTGATATGCTTCGAAATGAAATAATGACCTAAGAATGGGAAATCCAAGATCAAAAGATTAAATTAGTGGTGAGCCCTGCGCAATGAATTGTTATTTGATGAAGCATCGATACTTGTAGCGCTTTGGAACTTCCTTAAATCCGAAGGAAGATAATGCTCCGGCCGAACTGTCTATTGTAGACGTACAGTGAAGCCGGAACCACTGACATGCTTCGGATGCCAGTCCACACGGGGAAGACACAAAGGTGGGGCGCATAAGCGTCTGTTGCCAAAATGGAAACTAAACATACAGTTAGCGCATTACAATACTACTAGCTATATAATAGAGACCCGAGTCTTTCACAGACGGGAGAGAGTATATGACTTAAACACCAGGACCTCTGGTTAGCGGCGTACGCAAGGGCTGGAACGGTAATATTACGGGGAAATTCCGTGCTACAGGGCGAGAACACTGCCTTTGCAAAGGCGCCCGTGACTTGTAAATTCTTACGCAATCAAAAAGTGTTTTGTTTCCAACTCAAGGATCTCAAAAGGACGAGGAGGTTTTGTGTGCACACAGGTCGCCACACTATTGCTTTGGTGTTTCCAGCCACACTTATCGAATAATTCAACATATGACAAATCTGCGTTGCCCTCAAATGCCAAAGAGCATTTCTGATTAGTAGTTTATACTTAATAGAAAGGAAAAATGGATCAACGTTGTAGCTGTCCAATATCAGCGTTTCCCATTCTGCTTTTACACAGCAGACTCTTATAAACTTTGCAAATTAAATATTATTGCAATGGCTTTGATTACTGGTGGTACATATATGCATGTGTTATGCGTAAGCTAACCATGCCTGATGCGTATAACTCCAATTACTGCTCTTATTGCCGTCTTTTGCTATGCCGCCACCATTTGTTAATTTCAAAAAGCACAAAAATTGACATGAGCACTTAAAACCATGTAATGCATAAGTAGTCGTAGTTATGTCGAGGTAATCCGATGCCAGTACTGATTTGTCCGAATTAGCCTACATTTAACCTGGTGTCATTTTAAAACGATGGATAGCGCTGGTCCTACTTCAAGCTCGAAAGCAGGAGATTCCGGGCCTCTACTTGTCCATAAATTTATCCCGTCGCGTCCTAAAGTTGAATTACTTGAAGGTCTTCCGGATCCGATTATATAGTAAGTATTTTCCTCAGGTGATTTTGTAGTAATGTTGTTTCATCGGTAGATCTGGCTTGTCCAATTGAATTGAGGAAAGTTGTTATGTACATCAGAAATGCTGAATATAATCCACGACGTTTTACTGGATGCGTTATAAGACTTCGAGAACCGCGAGTAACTTGCCTGCTTTTTAGTACTGGCAAAATGGTTACTACCGGTGGCAGATCAGAAGAGTCAAACAATTTGGGCGCTAGGAAATGTGCTCGTGTAATACAAAAGCTGGGTTTTCCCGTAATGTTAATATTCTCATTAATCAGTCCGGTAATTTTGTCGCAGGTTCAATTCAATAATTTCCGCATACAAAACGTAGTTGGAATAGTGGATCTGAAGTTTCCCATTCGTCTTGAAGGTCTGCTTATGGCCAATGAACAAATGTCCCAGTGAGTTGTGTATTTGATATCATGCTGTGGCAGTTGGTGGATTCACTTGAGTGCCTTTGGTCTCTATTGTCTTTTACACACTACTTTCCGTTGGCCCATAGGTATGAGCCGGAAATTTTCCCTGGCCTTATTTACCGGATAATTAATCCGAAGTTGGTATTTTTGATTTTCGTAAATGGGAAAGTCATCATAACTGGTAGGTCATTTTTGGCGTCTTGGATACTCCCCTTCATTTTTGTATTCGTTAAAATATTGCTCCCTTTTGTGCGACGCATCGATTTAACAGTTTTCCTCAACATGAAAAAATTCAAATGATTTGCCTTTATGCGAGCTTGTGGTACATGCTGCAATCCTTATTTCTCTTATGGAGAACCTGTTTAAGTTGGTTGACTTTATGTACTGGCCAGGATTCATGTAATATGTAATCGATGGATTTTAAATAGATATATCTTGTCAATTGTGTTCTATTTTCCATGTGTTACGCTTTAGGTTTTATGAAACTTGCAATTTCAGGTGCGAAGTCAGTTGAACTAGTTTACGAGGCTTTGAATAAAGTATATCCGGTTTTGAGGAACTTCAGGAAGATGGCTTGAATCTCGTACCATTATCCTCGTTCACCTTCTCGTCTTTATTACTACTCCTGGCACGAGCTGGTTCATTGTCTTGTCACATTTGTTACCTTATGTTAAGAGGGAACAATACAGCCTTAATGGGGACTGAAAGGGTTGTTTCTGTCACCTCCGAAGAAATCGATGTTCTCGTCGGGCGCAAGACCTCGATTGTGCTCTCTTCTGCTGGCTGGCAGGTACACTTAAAGCGACGTGAACATTACACTTGTATCCACTACCTTTCCGTGTATGTACTTATGCTGATTGTTCCCAGCTAAAAGTGCCAAAGCGACGCCATTCCTGCTTTTATTTGTTCCTCATTTGTGACAAACTGGGCCAGGGCCTTTTTGTTAGTGCCTCGGGTTGGCGGGGTTGTCGTGGTTTGGTGTGCGGCGCAGTGAATTAGTTGCACGATGGGCGAGGGGGTTGGAGAATTGGATGGTCGAGGTGGTATCTAGTGTAGTACTTTGTTTGTTTGGACTGCTGGTTTTGATCACTTGGGTGAGCATGCACTAGCCGGTTGGCTGGTCTCTGGCCATGCCAGCAGCCCCAATCCCTCTGTCTCCAGAATGTGTATTCTGCTATAGTACTATGCCTTACCTTAAAGGGACTCTCGGGACGCTATATTCGTGGCAGCGGAAAGCGGACCCGACTTTGATGGGTTTCCGTCCTGGTCTATGCCGCTTGTGGCAAACTTGGGCATTGTAAAAGAAGTGCATGTGCTACGGATGGGAGAATCCCAGACATCTCATAACAGAAGGGCCAAAATCTACGTCAATCTTCGGCATTTATTCCACCTCTGTGTTTTCCAAGAAAGTTATTAACATATGAAGCGGCACTGGCCGTGAACTCCAAGTCCAGTAAAACCGCTAGGAGGGATCGGTGACGCTGTGGTCAAGCATCCTCCGTAAGCTCCGCCTCAGGTTCTAGGGCAACTCACCTTCCTTCGCCAAAATGGGCATCTACAGATGTGGAAAGGGCAAGACACCATTCGAGAGCATCGTTTTATGCTTTGAACACGTGGGTCGTGTGCTGCCCGTTCCTATGAGGTCCGATTGTCCCATTTGCTCAGGGTTCTACGATACCCTCGCGATTATCCCACGGCATCAAAAAGCCTAGAATCACAATATGTGTTGCGTGTGTCTCGATCCATTCGAAACCTTTGAATCACACCTCCATCATTTCATTGGGACACATTGTCGTGAGGGAGGAGAAGTCAGAAATACGTCTTTGCTTCACCGAGTGCTTTGTTCCAACTGCCGGTTTCGGTCACTTGGGTGGCCATATTTTACTGAGCCGGTTGGCCGGCCTTTGGGCTGTGCCAACAGTCCCTAAGCCCTCTCGGGACGCTACAATAGCACTACGAGAACACATGGCCTTGAATTTTGATGACTGGGAAGGCTAGCTCGTGGGTGCTTCCCCAGCACTGATCACGTTGTGGTGGCTGACACGGGAGGCCTACTGGGGGGAGCGTGGGGGCGATGCTGGAAAGAAGAGAGGGGTTATGCAATACTTTATTTGTTTGGACTGCCGGTTTTGGTCACCTGGATGGCCATATCGTACTAGCCGGTTGGCTGGCCTCCGAGCCATGCCAGTATCCCAAATTCCTCTGTTTCTAAAATATATGTATTCCACCCTAGTAGCATGCCTTCTCTTACCTTAAAGGAATCATCGAAAAGCTGCATTTAGGATTGGTTACCATTGCTATTGGGTAACGCCTATTGTACTGGGAGAAGCCGTTGTAAGGTGATTGGGTAAGACGAGTGATGACCTCCCAAGACTAAACGCAGTGGGATCGTTATCATTGTACAGAGGAGAGGGTATCTTTGCAGGCATTACGTATTAAGTCGATTGTATTTTTAGCTCTCCCTATTGGCAAAGGTCACTTATGAGTTCCCCCACCGTACCTCAATATAGCGACCCGGCCCCTGGGCCACCTTAGTGATCTCAAGCCCTATAGTAAGCTGAGACATCATGATTCAACCAAGTATTTTAACTTTATTCATCTCGAAGCGCCGTAATTATGCTCCCTTCCATAAAGTGTATCTCAAAAAATAATTGCAAACAAGCCTCAAAAAGCAAAAAGTTGTGCATTGACCATTAGGTATTGCCAATTTTTGGTCTAATATTGCAAAAAATTTGATTTAGTCTAGTCTATTTGTATTTGCCTTTTTGTGAAATTTTGTTTAAGTTATTGTCGAAATGAGTGGACTCGCACTTCGTGTGTGTCATGAGTGATGGTAGGTCGTGCTTTGCTTCATTCTTTTTCGTGAACGTAGGCGAAGCGTACAAAGAAGGTTGGCATTGTCGGCAAATACGGTACGCGCTACGGTGCTTCATTAAGGAAGACTGTGAAGAAAATTGAAGTTAGCCAGCACGCAACCTACAATTGCAATTTTTGTGGAAAGGTAATGTTGCTTATGGTGTTATATCGTTAGGAAGCGTTAAGGCGTAAGGCTGCTGGTATTTGGGCGTGCAAACGCTGTGGAAAGCAGATTGCTGGCGGAGCCTATGTTTGCAGTACGACAGCTGCCGCTACCACTCGTGCCGCCATCCGTCGTCTTCGTGAGACTCTTAAGGCATGAAGTGTTTGTATAATATACCCTCCGATGTGGATGTTATCTTGTCGTTCCCGGTAGTATGTGGCTTACGGCTGCCCCACTTTTCTATTCAATGCCCCGAGTGTTTTGTTGTGCCATTATTGCTTTGAATAGGTAATAGTGGCTGAGGCGAAGCCTCATGGTTTTAATTTTTGTTGTTTTCGTTTGCTTCTGCGATGATTTGCTTAGAATCAAGGTCTGTCCACGGTGCCTAGCGTTTGTCAAATCTGGCTCCTTGCTATTGTCCAAGTTGTAGGACATGGTAATCGTTTTCGTGTAGGTTGGTTTCGGCTCGTGATATTTGCGTCTTGCGACCCGATCCCAGCCGGGGGCTTCTGTAAATCACTGCGGCTTCGTTGCCTGGGGATTGTTGGACGCGTTACGCTGTGACGTTGTGGAGCGCTGGCGGGCTCACACGTTTATTTTCTTTGGTGGGAGTTGATGCATCAACCTCAAGTTTTTTACAGTTGTTTGGTCGATTTGGTACATTGAGGCTAGTGTCCGCGCAACAGAATCCAGAGGGAGAGTCTATTTCTGTTTATCTTGCATGTCATCGCGCCATTGTTCTCACTTAGCGGTGGAGGCTGTGCTTTGTTCGCATGATTTGTGTCAGCTGGATTATTGTGTGATGTCGTTGCGCCTCCGATTAAGCAGTCGTAGGTCGCCATGACCACGGCTTTAAGACGTGATCGGGTCTCTCCCCTTCCGTTAGTCACTTTTGGAATTCTAACCGCACTGTGTTTAAGTAGCCAGCCGAACAAGCTTCCAGTCCGGCTGGCTTCGTTCATTGGCACTTTTATTCGTACCTGAAACCGCAAATTCCGCTCTGTTCGTGGGTACTTCCCGGGCCGTGAGTTTGTACTTCAATAACGAATCTAAGCTCCCTTTCATGAAGCATCGGAAGGCGTCAGGACGACGAAACACTGCTAGCGCACGCCCAGGCAATTGCACTAGATAAAAACCGATGATAAATCGGGAATTCGGTAAAAGCCCTATTCCTGCTTCCATAAACCATAGAAAAGTGCTCTTGCCTGCTTCAGCAAATGTTAGTGATGTTAACAGGGGTGACTGATAGAACAACAAATTCACAAGGTTAGTAAAATCGACAATAATAATCAAGCCAAGGTTGCAGAAGGAAAGGGAGAAGTAGGAAAATTCAATTAAGAATGGTGCGCTCAATAAAAACGCGGTCTCGCTGGGCCTCAATACGACCCTTCCAACGCGATTGATGTTCACGGGCCCGATTAACCACAGTACTTGCTCCTCTCCGTTCCACCGCATCTCTGGATCCTGAAGCTCCCTCGCCACTGGCTCCCACCGGGTCTAGGGAATGAAAATATGAAACTGAAAAGATTTGCACCGAATCCGTAGCCATAGACGAGTGAGGGACTAAGACTAACAACCGTGTCTTCGTAAGCAGAGACACAATTTGTTAGACAGAGCCAGAGAAGCACTCACGAAGGTCACCATAGTTAGTGGTTCTTTGAGACGGCATCACGTAGCTGCGGAACGAGCGTACAGATTTAGATGGTACAAATAAATTGGGTTGGGCGGGATCCAGTAAGTTTTTGCGGCCACGTGATGCGAGAAAAGGTTCCAGAATGAGCATGAACACAAGGTAAAGTGAAAGTGTCGACAGTATAACAACAATCAAAATCACAACAACCTGCAAAAGTCAGAAGCGAACAGCACACACCTTGATAGTTGTGGTGTTTCGAACCTGGTACTTACAATCACAATAGGGACATAGATCAGACTTATCTTCCAACATTATCGGACAGGTACTAAACTTCATTAGAGAATGAAGAAATCATACCATTTGTCAGACGAAATCGATTTGACATAGACCGATCGTTTTGGTTCTGTCGAGGACTCGTTTGACACTTTTGGAACAGAGTGATCAACGCACACACATTTGCATCTCGCATCTTCATAAACTGCCTCCACACTAATGGCTAAAACGAGCGACACCAACAGCCACAAGCATCTCCGTAGCATTTTCACACTGTGCTAGGCACATATTGATAATTAAAACAGTACAGTAGTAGATATTCCAAATTTTTTAATAATAAGTTATATAATCGTCCAAAATGCTTGTTGTTTGTCAAATGTTTTAAATTTGAGAGGCCAAAGTTACCATCACAATTATTTACATAGGTAATCTCGCTCTTGGCCTTTTGATCCGGTATAGGCTGAACTGATGAATTATATGCTTCACGATAGTTAGTTAATAGATGTTTAGCGTTTCAAAAGGCTTTAGCTCGATTTTTGACGTCAAAATAATCCAAGCCGTCAATCTTTTTAAGCCTGTATTGTAAGTTAATTTGTGTTTTATGCCTTGCTAAAAGCATGCAAGGAATATTTGAGTCAAGGAACTAAGTGTTGTATGAAATAAATCTGTTCTGTATTCTGGGCCGCATAAGTTACGATTTTGTCCATTTTCCTATTTGCCCTTGGTCTTTAGTCCTTGATGCAAAAGGTATAATCGGGGCGAAAACTGTATAAATGGTTGGATTCTTGCAAGATAATGGAATGTGCACCAGCCATGGTATCGATATTGTTCTCCAAATCATTGTTCGATTTCAGCCCACCCGCCTGTTTCTCATAGCTTGTTTTCACTCAAATGTGCACTGCAGGCTAAAAAAGGCAACGGTGTTTTCCTTGATTGTGATTGCACGAGTGGCATCAACTGCTTCAAGTTTTTACAGTTCCCAAATGCTTACTAGATGGGCTGGTGGAACGTTAATGGGGGCTAATTGAGGATAGCTAAGGTGCTACGAGTATGTTGCGGAGGCCAGTCTACCCAACTGTTAACCGAAGCGGCCTCTTTACCAAGAATGAGACTTAAACAAAAAACGCATTTGAGTAGGACATACCAGTGTAAAGTAGCTCTACCATAAACTTACAGAAAATCAGTTTCGTGTCGCTAGCGCAGAATTTGTGACGACTTGTGCGGTAAAAAATAAATAAATTCTAGTAAATTGCTAGAATTCGTGTAAGTAAGTCAGCCGGTAAACAATATTGTAGCGTCCCAAGGCTCCCTTTACGGTAAAAGAAGGTGCAGTACTAGGGCAGAATACATATATTCTGGAAACAGAGGGCTTGGGGGCTGTTGGCACGGCCCGGAGGCCGGCCAACCGGCTAGAACATGATGGCCACCCAAGTGACCTAAACCGGTAGTTCAAACAAACAATGTATTACACAGCCCCTCTCTTCTTTCGAGCGTCGTCCTCGACGCTCCCCTCCGTCAGCCTCCCGTGTCAGCCGTATCAGCCATCACAACGTAATCAGTGCTGCGAGAAGCACTCACGAGCTAACCGTCCCAGTCGTCGAGATTCGAACGCATGTGTTCCTGTAGTGCCATCCATTCCGCGTAGCACTCAGTGCAGCAAGTACGCGCTTCTTGGCCCTCCTCTCCCACGACAATGTGGTCCCATGAAAGATGGAGGTACGAATCCAAGTTTTCAAATGGGTCGAGACACACAAAACATATTGCGATTCCAGGCTTAATTGATACCGTAGAAGAAACGCCAGGGCATCGTAGAAACCTGAGCAAATGTGGAGGTCGGGCCTCATAGGAGCAAAATGCATGCGATCCAAGTGTGCAAAGCATAAAACCATGCCGTCGAATGGCGTGTTGCACATTCTACATCTGTGGATGCGTACTTTGACGAAGAACGACGAGTCGCCCAAGGAAAAAAGAGAGAGCTTACAGAAGATGCTTGACCACAACGTCACAGGTCTCTCTTGGCCCCCCTCTGGGCTTGGAGTCCACGGCTAGTGTCGCTTTAGTTGTTAGTAGCTTTCCTGTCGAACACAAGGGCGAGGGAGATGTCGAAGATGAACGTCGATCTCGACCCTTCTGTTTCGAGATACCAAAGGTTCTCCCCTCCGTAGCACATGCACTTCTTTCACAACGCCGACGTTTGCCAGAAACGGCATGGAGCAGGATAAAATCCATCAAAGTCGGGTCAGCTTTCCGCTGCCACCAATGTAGCGTCCCGAGGCTCCCTTTGAGGCAAGAGAAGGCGCAGTACTAGGGCAGAACATACATATTCCGGGAACAGAGGACTTGGGGGCTGTTGGCACGGCCCGGAGGCCGACCGACCGGCTAGAACAAGATGGCCACCCAACAAACAAAGTATTACAAATATAGCCTCCTTCACCTTTGACAGCATTTAAATAGTGCAATACACGCATCTACTTGATAGGGTCAAGCTCGTAAACAATTAAACTATGAAGAATTATGGCAGCATTGATTGTGTGAGGCGAGCATGGGACAAATTGTAAAAGATAATTGTTCTTCCAATGTGATAAGCATACAAGATATGGGAAATTCCCATCAGCATCAGCTATAAGGCGAGAAATATGAGGGACAAACCAAATACATTTGGGCTACAAGTCATCTTGAGGGTGACTTACTGGCATGAAAAGGCACAAAACCGCAATTGCAGTATCCACGATGCCAATGGCTTTCAATGGACTACATCAACCAGGCTCTGGAGCAATATCAAAAAGCACTCACAGCAGAAGGTATTTCAGCTGTTTTTATATCATGTCCTTAAAATACTAGTTATGGGGAAGAAGTTTAATCAGGGACCCAACGTTGAATCCATCATAAACTACTTTCGAACAACCCCAAACCAAATCCGATTCGAAACTCGTTTAATATTGCTGTTATCACGTCTAACAACCCTTGCACCCTCAAACTGTTTTAATGGATTGAAAGGAATAGAAAGATGGAGACTGAGCCAAGTGGAAACTTATCGGAACTGAGGTCGTCGATTTTGCTGCATAGGTTCTGCTGAATTCAACGGAACTACGCACAATCCATTAAATACCTGGAATTTAAACTGATGGGTGCCTCCAAACACCAAAAAATCAAAGAGGGAAACGCGTTTTCGCTTTATTAGCAATTTGTTTGCTGAACGATCCAAACTTCATTTAAACCTCTACTTCGTGTCAGGCATACTTATTAATCCTATAGGTAACTAACAATTTGTCCGCTTTTGTGAGTGAAGGAGAGTCCAAGAGAAGATGCGCCTTTAAAGAATTTTGGAGGGAACTGCTCATCTAAAACACCCATCAAAATTTAGCACCAATGATGAGCATTCTAAAGTTAACTTAACTCAGAAATATTTTGGATAGGGATGATGGCCTGCCAATTAAATAGCAGTGCTGTTATTCCCATTTAAGGACCAAGTTGTCGGAAGCGCAGTTTTTGGGTTGGACGTTAAACTCAGAACTGCAAAACATACCTACAACCCTAATGTTTCATGAACGCATATGAGGTTACCAGAACTGGGGGTTAAAAAGCCCTCGAAAAGCACGGCACTTTGTTCCATCATCTTATTCGAGGCCATGGAACGTAAGTCACATTTTCTTACAAAATAAGAAAACTATGTATTATTGCAATTTTTAGAGCATAAATGCTTCAATCACTACCAATAGACATTTAAAAGTCTGTTTTAATTGCCATAGGAAACATTAAAGATTGCTGTGCCAACAGTGGGCAGCTTAAGCGCATAAACTTTCAAAACTGCGCTCTTCAAATGGTATAAACGATTAAATCGTCACCCCAAAATAAACGCCGCCCACAAAAGCTCTTAACTAGGTTAAAATGGCACTTCCGATAACCGGAAGTACCCTAAGACGGGGTATAAGAGGGCGCGTTGTTGCTGGTCGCCATTGCGACTTGGATTCGCTACCATGTTTCGGACGCTCAAAGAGTTAATGAGTGCCGTTTTATTCGCATTCCTTGTAACCTCCATGTTAAATCTAGGCTGCTGTAGGGGTAAGCTTGTAAATCCTTTTTAATCTTCATAACGCAACAAAGAACGAGTGTTTTATAGGCTTTACCATTAGCAGCCTACTTGATGAGCTCACTATTTTACTTACAAAGTATCAGTAACATGTTTTATGCAGAAAATGTTATTGAAACGATTTATTACCTTCTGCAGGAAAAATGAGTTACATCAACCGATGCAATCTACCTATTAGTTCTGGACAGTGCCGGGGCTACTTTTTGCGCTACGGATATGACTCCGAAACAGACGAATGCCGTCGATTTGTGTACAGTGGATGTCGCGGCAATAGAAATAACTTCTTTACCTACAACGAGTGCATGAATAGATGTTATATGAGGTTCAAATAAATGCTGGTCTTCGTGTTAACCTAATCCTGGATTAACATACGTCTTTTTATATGCAAATGTATGGGAGCCTATTAGACTGTAAAAGGTCAGGTAAGAGCATCTTTTATGCATGCAAGATAGAAGGGATCCAAAAAGGGACTGTAAAATTTTCACAGAAGAAGCAAACATTTATAGCACTAGCCATTTTGAAGTTCCCTCCTGAGAATGACTGTCATATGAAGTACGAGATATCACACTAGCGGTGTGAGGAAACTAAAGGCTTCGCAAATCATGACTGAATGCCAAAGTTGAAATAAATATGGACCAGGAAGTGCTGAGACAGAGTACTTATTATTTAGTAGAGTACATGTTGATGCACCGGCTTGGATAGACAATAGCTTCAAATTTATGTATCAAAATAAAAGTGGTGTGCTTCAACATGCAATGGATTATTAACAAAGAAACTTCTTGAAACTAATATTTTGTTTTAGAGCACCTGCTTGTAAATCGTTCTGAAAACTATTTTCAGTTTCACCGGATCCCTATCCCTATTCGCTCTTCTAATCTAAATGAGACCAATGACCTTTGCAAATGCCACGCGAAATAACGGTGGAGGAATAAACCCTTTAATGTTGCAGCAGGGAACCGATGTGCTTTTGGGGTATTTTAGCTGATGGGAAAATAAAGACGCGTTTTCACTTCGAATGCATGCGATATAACTGCACAAATGGCAACTTGGAATAACTAAAAAAAAGCCGATTGTTAACCTTGGAAAAATTCATATTTTTCTCTTTTTAATTCACCAGGGGAAAGCATTTCTGCTGGCTAAGGAATCTCTTTTGAAACCTAGGAAAATTAACAAGTCTCCTTAGATGTCAGCAATCAGACGGTGTCGTAGTCGGTCCTCGTACCATTTTTACCAAATCGGCAGTTTTCCGATTCAGCGAAACATCTAATTGGCACTTTCCTACACGAGTGATGTTGATATTTACTTTAATGATGAAGAAATCAAGATGAGAAGCGTTTCTCAGGCGATGTGATGTTTCGGTATCAAATGCCCTTTTAAAGTAGCACCCGACTGGCAGCTGTCACGCATAGTCCAAAAGTGTCCGAAGCGTTTGCTGGGAAGGAAATAATTAAATAAATAGAGGCAATAAATAATTGCTAGCCTTTAGGTAAGGAGCGATACTTCCCAAATCACTTCACTTCACTTCATTTAGCACTGCTGACAGATATCGCCTTAAATTTGGATAAACATTCAGTAATCACACCAAGCAATCATCAATCACTTCTCTAGTTTCCATTATTTAGCGACGGATAGCAAAGAAGAGAAGATCCAAGATATCGAATTTCACTTTGATTTCATCTACTTTCATTGTGATTGTGATACGTGACTGTTGGAGCGAATATGTTAACCTTGTGTCTAAAAATATACCCCTTAGCTGATTTTTCTTTATTTTGTTCGCCAAGAATGAATGTCGCACTTTTTTCGTCTTTTGACTTTAAGCCCAGTTTGTACTTCTGCAGGTCCTCAGTCTTTTGCGCGAGAAAAATTTTTAGCAAACTTAATGTGTTATTGTGATTTTAGTTGTTTAACAAGTATTCTTTGCCTCATTAGTGAACTAACACCAATTCACTCTACAGGTTGTCAAAATTTACAGAGACAAATTGATTAGGAAGTGAACTGAATCCTGGTCTTTTCTCAAATGCATACAAAATTGGTGGGAGAGGTCTGGGGATGGGGCTAATGGAAGGGGCGAAACTCCGTTTCAGGCACTTGACAAGTGCACAAAGACTTAATAAAAATGAAACGGGAATCGATTATATTCGCCACTTCCCTCAATCAAAAGTTAATGATGAACTTTCATGCAATGCTCCACATTCCTCTTCCCCTTGAAGCACTGATGGCTTAGTCGTGACAGGAGGATTCGATGTAGGAAGTAATCGCTGCACTTCCCCGTACCTACACCATGGATACATAATATATAATACAATGCAATAGAATAACCAAAATTGTGATGTTGTGGTTCATTGCCAATCCAAAAATACATGGAGTATTGCTTGGCTAAAAACATCAAAATACCATTGCAAAGGACAGTGAACAGTTCTATTAAATAAAACTGCAGAGCAAAAAAAGCACTTAAGCTGATAGGACTTCATAAAGCAATTTATTTTTCGATGGAAGCTAAGGCACCGTCTAATTAACATTTGAACGCTTTTTTATACTTTCAGACCAGCCACGATGCGATATTCTGAAGTGTTAATAACTAATTAGGTGGTTGGGCTAAATGAGGGTCGAATGACACTAAATTTTGCATTAATATTGCCTCGAAAACAGGTATGATTGTACTTATCCCATGAGCTGAAGTAAAGCTACCACTTTGTTGGCTGATTAAGCCTGAATTACTTTCCCTTAGACATTTCTTACACAGTCCATTTGAAGTTGAACAATGTAGGCCAGCATGATTGCGGGGTTTTCAACAACAAGAAGGACTACAACGTCCGATTGATAATCATTAACCTCTGCCATGTTTATTAGCTAATCTGGAATCTAGTCGTTATAAAGAGCAAAGTGAACTTTTAAGTAGCCATAAAATACGTGAAGACTTTAGCACAGAACGGTGACCTCGCTGAAATTGGGCAATAAAAACCGAATCATCGTTGTGAGGCAATTGTAGTAGGCATTTAAATTGCTCTTTCTGTGATATTTGAAATGCAGCAAACCATGTTTGGTGAAATAACAGCCTTTGTTCAAGGACAAAGGAGGCCATCGGTAAGTTTTAGGTCCACTGACTTTACCCAAATATTAACTATGCTTATAGAGGAGTTTACGGCTGGTTTCTAAAATAACCAGAAAAGGTCACAAAGCAGAAGTGCCATTCCCAAACTCTAGTCCAGCAATGTTGAAAGCATTACCGGCGTCTGTGGTTACGATAGCTGCCAGGAAATAGCATCATAAATAGCAGCCTTCAGTCAGAGTTATTACACAAACAAGCCGCACTTGTAAAACAGGTTATCACTGACAAGCATTGTATTTTTGTCTTACATATGCCAAACTAAACCGAATATCACAAAATACCTAATAGTTAACGCGTTTTGGGAAGGTAGTGGCAAGTTTGGTGACATGATTGAGTTTCATTAAATGGGAAGAATGCCAAAGAGATGAAGCGAGTCGGTGAATGAGAGAAATAAGGCTTCGGGATAATTAAAAGGATGAGATGGCTGTGCTTATTGCAAAGTGCCTCCACTTCAACCCTTTCTGCATCAACGAGTCTTCTGCCCTCTCCCACTTGTAAATCAAGTCGCTTTCTAGGTTAAAGACTACCCACTTTCTACTACCACACGCCCCCGCTAAACTGCAATAAAGCTTTTGCCTAATAACCACCTAATTCACGAAAATGTAAGCTGATTTAGCTGTCCATAACGATGGGTCCTTGAAAGACTAACCTTTACGCATAATCGCCTTACACAATTCCATTGCCAGATTTAAAGTAAAACAAAAGCCCCGATTTCCGGTGTAAGTAGTCCGAACTTTTCTAAATTACGGAGATTTGTACTTTTCCTTTAACAGACAATGTTTGCCCGAATTTTGGATTCCATAATTGTACTTTAAGTTCCATGTGCATAAGGCAGAGTGAATATATCTGTTTAAACCAAAATGGCAAGAAAAGGAGGAGAAGAAGAAGAAGAAGAATTAAGGCCAAAACAGCACACATTCTGTGTAAACAGCGTCACGTGACCTGAGATGGACGACGGAAGTGGTGTCTTCACCTCTCCACTGATTGGTCGAGTGCGATACAATAAAAGGTCCCTTTCCTCCGAGGCTGGACAGTTTTTCCTCGTACGAAGCATGCTTCTTCAAATGACTCATTGGCTGCTCTGTCTTCTCTTCATTGGCTTTGCATTGTCTTTTGAGAGTTTTGGTGAGTAAATGGAAACTCTTTTTTAGAAATATCTCCCACTACACCAATTCATGTTCACTTTTAGTCCTATTTATTGTATTTTAAGGTAATCATCCCCAGATATTTGTACTTCTGAAAAATTGTTCGCTAGATTTCCCCTATTGTCAAATAATCACTAAAACGGCCAAGCACGTGGGTATGGACTAATTTAATGCGGTGCACTGAGCTAAAAAGTTAACCCCATCGATTGCAAAATTGTTTTCTGCAGTTTGAAACTGCTTATAAACGACAAATCCTACATGGGTGGCAGGCATTAAAAGTTCGCATTATTATGGAGCACAGCGGTCCTCATTCAAGAGGTCAGCAGCAAACTACCGTCCGCCAATCATTTAAAGGTCTAATCGCCTATCATTAAAGACATTTTAAAGTCACTTTTGTTAATTAACCTTGATATTGAACTGTGAAACGAGTGTGCTGACACAACTATGTGTACGTGTGTTTATCATTGATAAAGTGGAGCTCTGTGGAAATTAATTGTCTTTAAACAAATTTGGATGCATTAAAAAATACCGCTTTTGGTCCTTTTGAAACGATGACCAAATGGGCCTGCAGATGTTAGTGCAGGAAGAGACGGTAAAGCCTGTGATCAATTTGTAGAGGTTCCACTAATATGCAGACCGCAGCTACAGACTGCAAACTGCTGGTACTACCGTCCAAACTATGTTTACAATCACCTCCTCAATCGATGCATTTGGAGTGGGTGGAGTTCATGCAACTCGAATCTAAACAGCTTCAGGACTCGCAGAGAATGTGAGACAATCTGCCTCGATGGCCGTCGACGGAGTAGTTCGCAACTGCAGGAGCGCGGTGAGTACTACTCTCAGGGTTTCTATGAGGAGGTGCCTCCGACAAAGAGGTACTGGCCCTACAAAGTCCATCCAATCGACTAATTGGGAATGGCCATTTGCACTCCCCTCTACACAAGACCGAATTTGCCACGAGTGAAGAACTATTTGATTTAGTAAACATTCGGATGCACATACACACCCATACGCATTGGAACAGTGACAGTAAACATCCAAAGTCTATGATTTATGGCATTTGATGGACTGAAAAAATACCATGAAGTTTTTTCACTTTCATACATTTATGTCATACTACGAACTAATGAGGTGTATGGAAAAAGTGAGATCGAAATGCCCACCTAATTGCGCTGTGGCATGATGCAACAAATTCAACAGCGGTAGGCGAGCACATCAGACAGCGCAAAATGCCAAGCTTACTGCTTAAAATTTCAAAGTATAATGTGGAAAAGACTATTTAAGCTGCAGGCAAACGTGTGAATTCAACAGTAAAATTATTTAACTGTTTCGTGTGTTTACATGAATACTTTGACTTACTTCCAATGAACGTTAGTGGGTGAAGCGCTGGCATGAAAAGCTTCAAGCATTGGAAGTGAATTCATGAAGAGAAAGTACATTGAGGAGAAAAAATGGTAAGTTTCCAAAGGCTCAGTGGATGGAAGTAACCTCAACTTTTAGCTGGTAGTGAAAATATGCTTGTTTTAGCATGAAGATGGGAGTGTGGTGGCGGTAAGAGTCACTTCAAAACTGGAAATTTTCGTAGTGATATACCACGGATTACTCGATTCAAAAACAGAAAATAGTACATTTGTAAGCCAAAAAGCTTTTTTAAATTTTACTGCTGATTTCACAAGAGATTATATAGCCCCAGTATTCGGAGAGGCACAAGCGACAAGTCTAAAACAGACCACTTATTTCGATGGCTTATAGTTAAAAAGCTCCATTGCTGAGAATGCATGGTAGGGAGTCTCAGCGGTGAGAACTTTGTAGGGGGCTGTAGGTAGTGGTAAAAGAAAACAGCCAACCCTACCAATGCATCAACGAGGCGCATAATGAGTGAAGTGAGGGCTAGATAAATGGCAGCAGACCGAAAGTAAACATCTTCACCCTATTGTGAAATAACAACTTCTTGAATGCCGAATGTGGAACTGTGAATAAAATGAGAGACAAAAATAGTACCGTAAAATTGCTGCCAAGTTTAAGCTTTACATGCCTATGAAGCACTATTAAGTCTAGTAGCTCCAATAGAATTAAATTTAACTCAACTTATCATTTTTGTACAGTTTTTAGTGGCTTTTGTCGCGAAAATGGTAGCTAAAACAAACAAAACTCAATGTTTCAGAGTGCAGAAGGTACAGAGATCAAGGGTTCCTTGAGGCGCCCTGCACCATGAGTGATTGACATGCCATGTGTTTGCACATCGTTGGGGTACCTTCCAGCAACGAACAACAAGTCTCCTTCGATATTATTGCTGTTTTATTGTTGGGAGGATCACACCGTAGAGTAGGAAACTATTAACAGACAATCTCCCTCCGCTCTTCAAAGGTGAGTTCCATCACATGGAGGTAACTTGTTTTGTGGTGTTAAACCACTATCGCTGCTCTTTAACTACCAAGAGTCAGAACATTAACCCAACTCCCGGGTTCACCAAATAGCGCGCCTTTTGAACTCTTTACAGGAAAAGCTGGTGCAATGAATTCCAGAAAAAGCACTCTTGAAAATGTTAAGATTGTAAAAAAATGATAATAAGCATGGCAAAAATATGGGACTATTCCATCAGTGGATATGGAGAAGTGGCTGCTATAAAAGTTGCCTTGGAGAGGATAATGTCGAAACACAATTGCCATTTTAAGCGCAGAAATTTGGCATTAAATAAGCAAAAATTTCCGCTTAGGTTCCGCTACTGAAGCAGTAAAATTTTGTGCAATCAGGAATGAGCATTTTCTTGTTGAAGATAGCGAAGACCTCCAGAATGATTTTTTGATGTTTTCCATCCGCTTAATAAATGCTCTCTCACTTGCGAACTCCACTTCTATAATGGTTTGTCTTTGGCCAAAATCACTTCTGCATCTACATTACTTATTTCCCTCAGCCTCTCTAGTGCCAGCAACAGTCACCGAAAGTCGTTTAGCGAAGATCCATTTCCCATCCTATCAGAATAGATGCAATTCAGTCCCACTTATTGTCTGGTCTCCACCAATCAGTTCAACAACCGATTCTCCTTCAATCAATTACATAACACAAGCAGAGTCTTCTAAGAACAAAGTGGTGTGTGCTCTAGAAGTGTGAGATAGTGGATGGATTGCTCAAAGAGAGCTAATCAAATGCGCATTAGGTTAATGTAGAAATAAAAGAGACACTTCTCATCGCACGTTAGTCAATCTGTATAAAAGCTAAGGATGGCATGATCATATGAGAGGAAAAAAAATAAGGTCAAATTGTTAGTCTTTTGAGCTTGTTGTCGCTTGCTTAAGGAAGCAGACATCATTTGCCTTCAAGTGTGAGCAAAATGATGCATCAGCCTAGTAAAAGACCACTGAAAGTTATCCACGCGTCAATTTTGATATTACTGAATCAATAGCGGCATACATCTCATCACCACAGTGTCAAGAAGTTTCGGAGGCCTTGTGAACAAGCTAAAGTTCAAACAATATGCATATCTCCAATGCAGTTTAAGACCTCCTGCAAGTAAAGCCAAGATCATGCCGAAAACTGGCAAGCACATTTAGCAATCTGGCATAACACTCTTAAAACTTTTCTCCCTAAATCCCAACATTTTCTCTAGATTTATTACGTCTGTGCTCAAAGAAGGAGTATGAATTGGCACCAATTTAGTTTAATACAAATTCGAAAGATAGGAGGGTGGGTATTTGGGCGATGGTATAGTTCCGTATGGTATTCTGTCGAAAAACCCATCTTCGCAGAATTTTCAAAGATAATAAATAGTAAAATAAACTTTCAAAACATTTGTAACCATTGGTCTCAGTATCTGAAACAACTTATTTTTTTGGGGGGATAAGGTAATAGTCCATCAGTGGATAAAGTGGAGCTCCTTGTTCACCAATCGAAAGAAGGAGGTAACATGCCTCTGTGGTGAGTAAAATGTGGACGTGGATTTGATACGACGATATAGTCAAAAGGTGTGCTGCTAACGTGATATGCCTAGAGCGAATGCTCGGTCCAAGAACAGCTCCTGACTAACCAATCGTCACAGCACCTTGAGCACGAAATGTGTGTGTGTGTGTGTGCGTGTGCGTATCTATGTATATATATATATATATGTACGAAGTTAGACAACGCAACCTGGTCAACGCTTGAATTTGTCCCCACAAAAGTAAGTGTAACGTGTTCTTCTTAAATTACGCAATGAAAGAAATAATCTCTAGGTGAATAAACTTATCGCTTTAGGCTACCGTTTATAAACACGTAAATGAAAAATCAGCACTGCAGACAAAAATTATTTTAAGCATTTCGTTTTATGCAAATGTTTTGAAAGCTGTTTTCAAATCCGGTGCTATAGCAGTAGCGAGGCCCGACCTCGAATTGTAACAACCACATCACATCATTCAAAGTAACAAACTGAGAGAGTTGCTTAAAATTTAAACCAAGTTAGAAGGAAAATAAGCCATCCTTGGGCTGATTTGGAGTGCCATAAATGCAAGTTGGATTATTTAAAGAGAGCACTAATGACGGATAAATTGTGGACAGGATTGAGACTATAATTGATTCCAGAGTAATTATTGCTCCGGATAATGCAGAAATGTTGGAGAAATTGATCAACATTGTGCTGCATTCTTGCTTAGAAAGGAGCAAGAGTACGGTCAGTTAATGCACTTTTATAAATGAGTCCTAAAGCTGACCTCAATGAAGGCTGCGGTAAACATGATCTAACAACTTCTGATCTTATCTTACCACATTTTGTGCACTACCTAACTTCTATCCACAACGAATGTGACAGCTCTGATCGACATAATTGCCTCTCTGAAGCGTACCATTTCATAGTTTAAAAAACAAAATCACCTTCACGTGCCAGAATCGTTCAATATTCCATTTTTTTGAACAGCCTTATACGTTCTCCTTCAAAATTTTTCTTGAGACTAATACAGATTAACAACGCGTGTTACAAAACTCTCCTCCAACAGGTGTGGCCTTTTCTTTCCAATCTTTCAGCCGAATGAGTTGTATGCCAAGAGGTAGAGCGATTAGAACCTGCATAGCAGTTGCTTTTGTGGGAGCACTTTTAATTCTTCTCTTCTGTCCTTCACCGAGGATACTAAATCCTCACGGGCTATCTTTTATCCCCATCGGCTATTCCAATGATCTTCTGGACAAACAGGAATTGCAATTCTTTTCCGCGATCACATCAACTAATCATTTCAATTGTCTCGCATTTCGTCAGCGCTTTCCCATGATTACTCGACACGACGGTGACATGAATGTTGCATTTACAATGGTGGTGCATAAAGACGTTCTTCAGGTTGCTCGGTTGCTGCGCATGATCTACCGCATCAACAACTACTACTGCATCCATTTAGACGCCCGCTCGTCTCAATCCTTCCGGAAGGCAATGGATGGTGTTGCGAAGTGCTTTGGATCAAATGTAGAACTAGTACCGGTAGAAAAGCGAGTTGCAGTGGAATGGGGCGATGAGTCTGTCTTGAGACCTCAGTTGATATGTGCAGAGCAGGCGCTACAAAATGACCCTACATGGAGTTACCTTGTAAACATTGTGGGTCAAGAGTTTCCTCTGAAGACCAATCTCGAATTAGTGGCGGCTCTGAAGGCTCTGAATGGGTCAAACCTTGTTGAGGCCTTTCCAATTGATAGGTTCAAGGATTGGGTGGGAAACAATACCCTACCACTTAAGGTGAGGTTTGAAGCAATTTACTTTGTTAGTGCTATATCATATTTCAAACACGTTCGTCTTAGAGAGATTAGCTTATTCGGCTCTATTTATGTGCAGAAGCAACTTTGTGGGTGTAAAATGCATGATGATGGAAAATCTGAGTAAGTTACTAATGTATCCATATTACTTAGATTTTTAAGAAGTTTTTAATTATGAAGAGGTTTTATAGCTTCACTTCTCTAACCTCCAATCGCGTAACTCTTTTCCAATGCATCAGAAGAGTAAAAAAGATAAATATGGATGTCTTGCAAAAAAAACCATAAGAGGTCGCCAATCACTGTGGGAACTATGGAGGAGAATGAAGCAATAAAGACCTCAAGGTAGTAAATGGATTTACGAAAGCAATTTTTTAATTCTTTTCATTCTGTGGAACCATTGTTTCCTGTCGCGTAGAAATTCTTGAAACAATTTTTGATACCAGTGCGATTTACGGTTGTTTTTCAATGTATCACTCAGTAGAGAGAAGATTTGCGCAAATAGTAATATGAGAAGTAAAATGCTGAGAATGAAGTTCGGACGGTTTTATGATTAACTTGACTTGTTTAGTCAAAACTTGGGTTTCACATCATTCATGCTTTGGTGGGTTGGACCAAATAGTAATTTAAAACCGCCTATTACAAGGGCAAAATAACTGCTTTGTCAGAACAGTCTTTGGGCGATGATCCACGTAATGGTCTTGTGGCACACTTTATTGTAATCACGAGCCGTCTTAAAGTTAATCTGGGCGCATGTAAAAGATGTGAAGATTGTAGATACACTTTCACAGCCTCTAGCTGCATTCAAATAATCATCGTAGAGTTTATGTACAAAGTTCCATTGCTGTGGCGCTCGGTTTAATTACGAGCTGAAATATGCATTTAGATAGCCAGAGGAAATGATGCGATTTAAAAGTTCAGTGCATTATTCAACCCTTCTGCCTCTGTCAGAAGACAAAGGCACTGTA
This sequence comes from Taenia multiceps, assembly GCA_001923025.3. Lineage (NCBI taxonomy): Eukaryota > Metazoa > Platyhelminthes > Cestoda > Cyclophyllidea > Taeniidae > Taenia > Taenia multiceps. The sequence goes on from CM010314.1 coordinate 16,786,222, forward strand.
AATGCTTAGCCTTCTCAAACAGACCAAAAGCGAGAGAACTCGTGAATGGTTGTGCTCACAATTTTCACAGGAAATTTCACCTTGTCTTTATTTTAGCGTAGATCAGGAGTTCAGGATCAGACGTCCCATGTACTGAATGTTCATTAGTAGGAATTATCGGCATTCTATGGACTGAAGACAGACTCCCAATGGCTAGAGTCCCCACTGAAACGTCTCCGAGCATCTTCAGGGCATTCACGCTGCTCAATCATATATCTTGCTACTGAGCACCTCCTTTCAACACCGTACTTCGCTGCTTATAAGATCTTTTGTTGGTGTAGATACACAATTCACAAGAAGCTTCAGCTCTTACAAAATGTAAAACTGCCACTCTCGTTCCAAATCATGGCTTAAGGTATTCGGACTAGTCTACGGCATCCATACAAAATATTGCGTTATCTTGTTTACAGCCAATGGGCTGACTTGAGCGTCCTAAGTAGATCAAAGTGAGATCTGTAAGAACGTATTTATGAAGGCTAACTTAGGTTAATCTTCCAATTGCTTGTCCACATGTCAAATTCAAGAGGTTGAACCATGGTAGTTACGGCATTGACACATTAATGAGGTTGAATTGTAAAGTAAATACTTGGTTGACAAAAAGAACTTTCAGTTGATGTGTCAAAGTAGAATGAATAAATGCAATAATCATTGATTAATAGGGTTTTACATTTGACGAATAACAGGCACGAATCAAAACCGCTAAATGCTTAATCGGTTTGTAGTTATTAGCTAGAAAACTGCTTCTTTATAATGGATAACAGCTATAGCCACTATAAAGTGCGTACTCAGACACACATAGGAGTATCAAATGTAACCGTATTCAGTTATTTAAAAGATTCGAAGTGTTTTAGCTTTTGATTGGCAAAACTGAATTCGACGAACTCTGAAAGAAGCTGTAAATAAAGGGGTTCGGCGCCTAAAACAGTAGAAGGGGCTGAGTGCTGTAGAACAGCTGCTATTTCCTGCTCATTTTTCAGGCTACTTGGTACAAGGGCACTCTCTATGGGGCTTTCCGAAGGGACTTTTTGCATATGGCAGTGAGAGGAAAAGCCATGGCTCCTATTCGGGAAGCAGTCCTTCAGCACAAGGTTCTCCAGCACCCTGATGAGTTGTTCTTCTCCACCCTTGCCTACAACCCCCACTTAAGGCTACCGGGCGCATGTCTGATAGCTCCACCACCAATAACCGAAGTAAATTTGGGCTTTCCCGCAAAGTACGTTGAGTGGGGTGACTATGGCATTGTCTGCCCGACAAAATACACCCGCTACGTCTGCATCCTCGGCACGCCGCACGTATCGCTACTGCGTAATGTGCCACATCTCTTCGCCAACAAATTTCATGCAGACTACCACCCCGAGGCCTATGACCAGATGGAGGAGTGGTACTTTGAAAAAATTTCAAAGGAAATTGCCTCAGGGACCTACGCAAATGACTCTTTTAACATCAGTGTTTATTCGAGTCGGTCTTGCTCTCGCCAGCACCTGTAAATACTTGTTTTAGCCTTGATTTTTTACAAATGGGTCGGATTAAAAAGATGTGTAAAGGAAATAAACTGGTTCGATAAAAACTATGATCCAGATCAGTGCCGCTTAAATTCATCACCAGCCGTCACACCTCAATTTTGTAGGAAAATCGTTCTGCAGTTAGACGTCTATTTATGTGTCGGTCCCATATTTTTCATGGAATAGGTTGAATTTTGAGGTACACCTGCATTGTCCGTGAGCCAGTTAAGGTGTGCACTCCTCAAATAGGGTGCTTGCAGACAAAAATGGAAGTAGAGGCATTGAAACGGACATCGCATCTTCAATGGAGCCTAAAATTATCACAGGATAAACTCAGACAGTCCTTTTATCACAAGTTCGGAGAATCTGGAGGAATACTTCATCGTTGTGGCAATTTGCCCATCGAAATGTGGGTAAAAACATTAACAGTACCATTCTGGCACAAATTATGAGATTCGATTCTGCATAATTTCATCAGTGATTTAAGAAATCTTGTTTGAGATGTGATGTTGACTTTTCTTACTCAGGTGTGTGGCACACAAAGAGAAAAAAAGTACCGCGAATTGTGCTCGAAAAGGTGGTACACTTTGACATTTTACTTTTATTTCAGGGCATCAGCACAAACAGCACAATAGTGAGTGAATGGCTGGCATGGAATTAAACGAGCATTAAGTGGTAGAGGGTGAGACAAGAAACGAAATGCTCCCCAACCCTCAGAATGGGGTAGCATTAAGAAATCTCCAAATGAGGGATAGGCAGTCATGCACATTAACTGCGAGATCGGGGCTTTAAAACTTTCTAAGACTTGGTAATGTAGCGTTCATTTATGATTAGCTTTAGGTTAAGTGTGATACAGTCCACAGGGAGGTGTGCGCGATTTTATGCAATAGAAACCTTGCTTACCCCAAAGTCTTGTCAGAAGTGTGGAACATTTGGTCAGCAGCTAACTATATAGCTGATTAATTCAAAAGCAACTGAAGTTCTAATCACAATGCCTAACATTGATATTACGTTATCTTAGTCCTTTTCAATATTTAGAATGCACTTCCATCGTCTATGGCGGAACCATTGGCTCCTGACCTTCAAGACGTGTTTGAATTAACAGCCCTGAAAATGAAAGAACTGATAACACTGGGGCAGAATATTTACACATATTCGCCAAATAGAAAGAATTAGAGCTACTGACCATCCCACCCGACGAAGGTACGATGGCGAAACACCAAAGTGACCCTTTCGCCAAAGCTAAACAACGAACGCATTACATAGGTACCCTATGTCTTTGAGCATTCCCACATAACTCTAAAAGCAACGTCCACGCCAGAATCCTACATATAGGGTGGTGTTTAATCTTGCGGAGCTATCTGAACTGCGGACGCTGGCAACTAAAGAGCCGAGTTGTGATAGCCTCCCCGCTGCAGTACCATAAATCATTCAAGATCGCCTTGCAATGCAAATTGGGACCGAATTTTTTGCTTCAAAAAGAAAATTTGCATGATTAGTTCTGTCAACATTAGTATTTGTTAATTCTGGACTGACTTCTTCCGTCATAAATAGATTCATCTGTATTTCCATTTGAAAGTCACTAGACTGGTAAGTTTTGTTATTATCACTATCGCTCTGCAAACCAAACTACTTTGTTTATAAGTTTGTTTCTCTCCCTGTTGTTAAATTCTGAATTAAATTGAGTTGTGCGAAAATTTGTTTCAATTTGTCTGTTAGTGTTGAAGGTTTTACAAAAGAGCGTTAACTGGTGGGTCATCTCAATGGCGTTAACGGTTGGAGTCAGACGATTCTCCATTGTGAAACACGAATTTCATTGAAAGTGAAGGCACTTAGCTTTGTTCAAGAAGCCCATTCCAAGCCCAGTGAAACATAGAGACAAGATCCGGTAATTCAAATTTTGAGTTACAGGGAAGCAAGGAGAATGGAAGCTCATCAAGGCTATTAAAACGTTTGGTTGTGGTGAAAGACCGCAACTAAGGACCGTCAAAATTAAAGAGGATAATTTTGTTCAAGAAAAATTGTAAACATGCTCTGGAGGTTAAAGCAAACAGCAATGTAGAACACTTTCAAGGCGTTTCACTGTGTTTAATCCCAGTACTATACATTTACGTAGGCTTTGACTGCACTAGTACAACGCCTGCTTCCATTAAACGTAGACGATATTTTTAATTATGTCCATGGCCACGTTAATACCAAATGCCTCTACAAGAGCACACTCATCAAAGGTTTTTAAAGGAGTCACCGGTTAGAAGTTGTTTTCAAGCTGACTCCAAGTGCCTGCGCGCACCTGCGGCGATGACAGCGGCGCAGATAGCTCCTGTAGAGACATGGGTGAGTAGCGTGTGGGTGGTTGGTGGGACAGTCATGGCTGTACTTCGGTGGTTTGGCTAGACAACATGCAACCATTGTTTAGTGCTGGGAAGCCGTCTGAGCCTCATTTGTGATCTCGATTTCCGCGTGTGCACGTGCAAAGAGCAGGTGTGGAGAGGTGATTACAACAGTGAAGTGTGTATGCTCGGTAGGCTAGAGTACATACAGTGGTCTTGGTGAATCAGGTATTTGACTTCCAGAATTTAACATAGCAAGGGTTTGGAAAACAATAATAATAATAATAATAAGTGTTTGTGAGACAGCTCAAAAAATTAAACTAAAAATCTCCGAGGATGCTTCGCCATGATCACAGGTTGGCGACCCAGCGTCAAAGTTAAAGCACTTTTTTGAGCGATTACTGCTGCTCGTTACCCATGTATTGCTAATGATTCGCAATGAAAACTAGGCACAAATTCTGTACTCAAGTTTCTCATTTTATTATTGACAGAAATGATGAAATCTGGTTTAATTTAGAGGGGACGGCATCTTACCACTAGTGCTAGGCTAGCGCAGAGTGATCTAAGGTACCTTTCCTATGTTTAAAACACACTACAGATGAATATTCCCATTTGGACTTAAATAAATCCTTTACGTGGCTCTACGTACCTCAGGAAAAGGTGCTTTTACACCTTTAGCAACAAAAACAGCAGCTTTCAGTCTTTGTAGTCAAAAAATATTGCCATGACACTTAATAGTTCACCAATGACTGTCATCCGTGTTGTAGTGTGCAAAAGACTGCTAGTTGAGTCGGCATGATAGAGCTTGTGGGGGATATTCCTATTCTGCTGAGGGAGGTAGTATTCGGTGGAATGCAAAAGGCACTGCCACAAGACCATCTTAGTGAATCACTCCTTTGACTACGAGGTCAATTGCAAAACAAGGCCTGATTTTACAATACAAAGGATAAGAAATGCAAACATTTGCAATAGACATTACTAATGTCACAGAAGAGCATAAGTTATGCAATCACTTACACATGAGAGCTGTAAATAACCAATTATTTATAGATTCGTAGTGGTTTCATGCAAATTTAAGGTGTAAGCCACTACCATGGCATTACAGCTAAAGCAAATCGGTGGATATACTTGCAGATGGGAGTAGTCAAGACGTTTATGGATAACTAAAATGGTGCTATCAACTGTGAATTGGGAACAAAAGTATCCCAGCCTGGGCAACTTGACGACCGTCGCCTATGGATAGTATGTAATAAACCACTTTAAATGCAGACCTTAGTTCCTCGAATCAGCGAACACGTTTAGATGCAAAAGGGAGCCCCACTGGAAATGGGAACTTTAATGATTTTGAGTTGAAGACCATGCAAACGACTTTACTACTGCTATGCCGTTGCATTTACAAATAAGTCAAGTTGTACAATGGCCTCCACTACTATAAAACGACGTGAGGAGACGTCCGATTCTAAACGCATACAGAAGCCTCAAGACTCGGTTGGCAAGCTAATAGTCCGGTGCCAATGTCTACTCACTTATAGCATCCAGGCTTGAAATGATGCGTGTAGAAGGGAATGGACCATTGAACCACGGCCTTATTGGGAGATTGTGCACGGGTTAGGGTAGATATTTCAACTTGATTATTGCAACGAGTTAATGTTTATTACAACGAAATCATTCAGCGATTTCTCCTTCCTTTTGAAATTCAATTATCACTTGTCATCGAATGTAAAAATAAAATTTTAGTCAGAAGATGGAACCTTTGTTCTCATTTTGGCTTGAATGCACTTGGCTATTTCAATCCAACACGGATCCTGTCTTTTGTGAATACATCGACATCTTTCTGTAAAATACCCACCTCACCATGGAAGCCGTCGGTTGCAGTCACATTTTGCCTCACTCTATAGTACTTAGTAAACAGGCTATACATATACATATATATATATATACATCCGATTAAAATGGGGAACAGGCATAAAAAGATTCCATGTCGCAATACTAAGATACATCAAGCAATGTTCACTTTCTGCAGGAGCTTATTAGCTTTTTGTTGATTTGCAGAATATAGCGCAAAACAGAAAACCATTCAAGCTGAATTTTAAGGAGACTCAAAGGATTTCATTCATTTTATTTATGAGGTCTTTTCATCTACATTTGAACCTCGGCAGGAACTGTGGTATCTGAAAAGAGTGAACTTTTGGCACGATTGAGGTTGCAGGGCAGCCACTTTGGCCAACGCGGAATTCGGTCATCTTGCAGGAAAACGGCGATGATGGAAACTACAGGTTAAATACAGTCAAATGACCCTCTGGGTGAAATATGAGAGGAGAAGTTGTATACTTCAATGTGAATGTAACTTACCACACAGAGTGATTATACCGTTGGCAAGGAATAATTCATTGAAGTGCTTCTCCACGTCGATTTGGGAAAATATTCCGGCTCCAATCAGAGAAGCTGGAACCTAGTGAAGAGCCAAGAAATAGACAAATTTGCAATTACTTATAACATTTGCCACTTGTACTCAATTGTCACCAACTTATCTTTACAAGCCAATAGCGCATGGAGTAGTTTGCCTCTATTTCGTTGCATAATTCAAATAAATTGTAAGCGATTTTTCAACTTATTGATGACTTCCTCTATAATTTACGTTAAAACTATGTGAATATTTAACTCATTAATTTGTTCTGTAACTTACCCACTGGTGCGTCAATCACGAAGAAATTCGCGTTTTTATTCAGCCATTTGATGGAGGAATTGACTTGAATGTCAAATATTAATCCACCAAAAACGACCAACGCCATAAAATTTCTAGCTTACGTTACGTAAGTTAGTTTTAAAATTAATCCTCTTCAAACTACAAACTTGATAAGAATTTTGCCGTTTTGATGTCTTTGGCAGGCACAAAACTTTTGCGACCATATGTTCTGGTGGAGGGTGTGGTTGTAACACAACTGACCGAGACTAAGAAGACGGTGCCGTAGATGCTGGCGACGTGTTTGGAGCCCATGGAACGCGCTATGCCGAAGGTCAGCATCACGGAATTACCCGCCAGGCAGAGGAAGAGGAGGGGCACCCAAATGGCGTAGCACACTCTCCCAGCGCCGGGCAGCCACAGGATGCGTGGCAGACTGACGAGTGCTGCTGCGTAAACCGCATTAACAAGGACCATTGGGATCTATAGTTAGACACAACTCCCCAACTATGAATCGGCCAATTCGTTGGCAATTTTTGGTAGAACATAAAGCATATTGGATGTTTCGTTCCACAATCTCGAATTTCACATCAGTTAGTTTTCCAGTAAGGCCCTGAAATGCTCTAAACTTTTCTAGTCGATACAATTATCTCCAGATGTCTGAGTCAAAACTTAAGTGAGGAATGACAATGAGGGATTATGCCATAACTATTGCACTCAACTAAATTCTGGCCCCATGATCAACAAGGCCTCTTACATCATCGCTGTTTTAGCCCACAACTCTTTCATTGAAATAATGTTGTCAGGAAACAAACATTTATTTCCAGTTCCCATCATCTGAAACACTCCAATGCTATTTGTTATTGTCCAGGTATACCTTTGATGAGGCAAAATCTGTGCTGGCTGACCTTAAATGACAATTTATCACCGACGTAACCCCAGAAGAAGCGGCCAAGCACGTTGAAGATCGCTCCAGTAATGCAGACTACCATGAGAAATTGGTCATCCGGAATTGGTGTCTGTGCGACCGCCTAAAGGAAAAATTCCATTTTTTATGTTTTTGTGAGTTGTCATGTAGAGGACTTCATGACAATAAGATGGTTCGTGAGTGATAGGCTTAATCATTCGACTCAAGTTAACTACAAGTGTTATGCAAACATCGAGCAAAGCATTTAATGGCCCAAGTATTAATGGAATTGCACTACAACGCTACTGAAATCAGCAGAAGTCTATAAAATGCAAAATGCTTCATGTTCACGGTAACGCATGCATGATAACATTGTTTATTTCTGACCACAGCTTACCTTAATGTAAGACGTAAGCACATTTACGGGGAAGTAAGAAAGGAACATGATTGCCCAAAAGAGGTAAAAGTTTGCTGTCCTCACAGCTTGTTGAAGAGTGATGCTTGGTGCAACGACATGTCTTAATTCGTCTGTGAGGCGAGTTCGACCAACTTACTCTTCAGATGGAGTAAAGTCGTTGCTGATGCTGCTAACCGGGTTCTGAAACAATCACAATAATGCCTTACCCTTCAGAACTAATGCCACGAAATTTCTGCTGATTTAAAGGCAAAAATAAGGATTAATAAAAATGAAAATCGAGCTACGTTACAGGTCTTAGAACAAGAGGAGTAAACAAACATCAAAGCTCAACGAAAAATGTTGAGGATCTATCCTGTTGCTTGGATGGGTCCTTTTAAAATAGCCGCCTATAATGAAACTGGAAAAGTTTTTATCTTTGAATCCTTGCTAAGCCTCTTCAGTTTATTTGCAGTACTGCTGTCATCACTTACCTCTCCTTCGTCAATTTCCAAGTCACTGGATGGTCTCTGGCGGAAGAAGCAGCATCCAACCACCTGCAGACCAGTAAGTAGTGCGCCCGTTATCTGTAGGCACAGCGGAATGCGATCAAGCATTTTGACGTCCTCAAACATACTGAAACGACAAAATAAAATGCCTTTTTTATTACAACTGCCACACCAGCCTGGAGTGTAAATAATGTGAACGGTAGAAATGGAAAAAATGAGGCTCACTGAGTATTCACATTGGGAGACGTGTTGTTGGGATTTATTATTAACGTTTGTATGGGTAGTAGCACCGTGGCCCCTCCGCCAAAACCAACGGTGCAAATACCGATCACAAGACCATGCCTCTGTGGAAACCACTCCATGAAATAAAACAGGGATGTTTAGTACTCATTGGAGCAAATTAATAGTGAATTTATTGTTAAAATTAAATAAATATAACGCCGTGAAGGTCCTTCAGGGTTAAAAGTCAAAATGATCATACGAAGTTCGTTCTCACTGAAAGAGCCACTTGGAGCACTAAGCCATATCCACATCCAACAGCGATACCCGCCAAAACTGAGTAGGTGAAGAAGAAAAGAATCGTGTTGACCCTAATTGTAAAGGCTGAGAAGAATACACTGGCGCTGGAATGAAATTTCAAAAATGAAATTGGTAATGGGAGGCTTAACTTGTGCTAACTACTGATAAGGGATATCAGCGTCCTTGTCACAAACAGAGGCTGTCTTACCTACTTGAAATAGCCAAAGAAAAATAAAACAAGTTGCTTGCAGTTGTTCCTAAACATGCCTTAAATCTTACTCAAAGCGATATCAAGCTCTTTATGGGTTTGCATTTGCTTTAAATACGTACCTGGTAATTTGATATTTGCAGCCTGCTTCAGTCATGAATGCTCTCTACTTTTGCCGCAAAAAATGAAACTACTTTATATAAAAAACAATTTAGGGTCGCTCCATTCACCGTATTTGCAAAAATATGCAAAGTGGTCAATTCTGGATAAAAAATGCACTGTGATGCATTTGTGATGGGATTTGTTTTACCTATTTAAAAGACAGGCAACAAAGACAAGTCTCATGAGGCCGACTTTGCGCCAGAAGATGCCTGAGAGGGGCAGGGAAATGCCAAAGGCTACAACAGCACCCGCAGACAACCATACGGCGAAGCCCGTACTGATGTTGCCTTCGACGTACTCGTGAAGGAATGACACAATGTAAGGTGCCGTGTTAGCTGGTATCGAAAAAAGAAGTTTTCGGAATTAAGAAACATTTCATCTTAGATGACGCACCCGCACTCACCCAAAGTGTACATTTGGCCAAGGGCAAGCATGATGAGAAACCCGCCTAGGAGGGCGTAATATCCATGCCTCATGTCAGCGGCGAGTGTGTTTTGCTGAGACGAAAAAAGAGTTTGAACTTGCTGGTCTGAACGTTAAGACAAAATGTCCTTATAATTTAACAGACCAAAACAGTCAGCCAATCCGTGTGCTTGGTGAGTACAGCAAACGTGAGTGTGAAAAGAAACCACAAACCGATGGTGCAAAGTGGTTTGCTGTCATCGAATTAACATTATTTGCACTACTTCCCTGTTGCCCTGTTTAACCAAATATAAAAAAGTCAGAGACAACGTCTACCTTCCCGTCCGCTTACCGAGTCAATAAATTGGTTTAAAGCACTACATGTCAAGCTCTTTATGGTAATAAGCACAAAAAATTGGCCGTGACCATAAATTTAAAACCATAAGGAACGAACTGGACAACTCGCAAGCAGTATTCGTAGAGAAAAAGCGGATTTGAGAATTTGAAATAAAGCACAAGGTTTCATAATTCACTTATAGACTTTAAAAGTACAGATTTTGGAATCTAATAAGACGATGTCATGAGCGAATAAATAAACACCTCTAAGACTTTTTGCGAATGCACTTATGTCGCCTAAACTAAACCAGTAGTAGTTCACATCACATGGTCTGAGTTATTGTTATTTGAAATGGAACTAACCATCTTCACAAGTAAGGGAAACAAAAAAGACCTCTAAGTTCATAAACTGCATTAAAATTTTACTTTGTCAATAAAGTTCCTCAATAAAAACTAAGAAGGATTAATTTTGAGTTTGACAGTTAAATTAAAAACTCTTGCTTGGAACTGGTGCTGAGTTTCGTGGGCATGAAGAGTTCTATCGACCATCAGCATCGAGAATCCAGATGTGAAGATGGCTTGTCATTTGTCGAATTTTAGCGCCGAAATCTGAATGTTGTTGAGATTCTGCGATACCACTGGGGATAGAATCAACGCATTAGCGCTTTCGGTCTGACACAGACGTTGAAGAGTCTCCAGCAATGTAACTTGTGGTTATTCATATTGTGTCTGTTTGCGTTTAATAATGTCTTTCATTGTCTTGACGACGGAGAACATCTTTGAGGTCTTCGTAGGACTCTGAAGACCCAGTTGTTATGACTTGTCGCCTGTGCATATGAGCACAGATCTCGTTGACCTTCTAATTAAAATGATAGAGACTTCAAGAAGAGGCGTTTTTATTGCCATCAGTTTATGCATAACAAAAGTGTGAGCATCTGCTAGCTGAAGACCTGAATTATTTGGGTAGTCCTCCTTTCACCCAATAGTATCATGTTTTACTGGCCTTTACCTTGTTGCGGCTATCATCACATTCCAATTGTCGCTATGTCATATTAACCAATCACGGCGCAGGAGCGCCATGACATACGGAAGGAGGTAAATAGTGAAGGCGATTATTCTGAGGTCACGGACTTCCCTTTCGATTCATTCATATAAGTCTGGATCACTCATTTTATCTATAAAGGCCTAAATGAACATGTCAAACCTATCATTTAAGGTACGCTGATGCAGGGACAACGCTTCTAAAATACAAAAGGAAAGCAAATTCATATTGTCAACCCAAACTTTATCTCTCCCCTTCCCAACTTCAATTATTGCTGTGTTCGTATGATTGCATCCCACTCCCCTAGAGTGCTTTGCAATAACTCATAAAAATTCCGTCTGCAACTCCAAAAGCAGCTATCCTACATTCACCACCATCAGATGTAACAGGTCCACAGTCTGTTGACGCCCCTAATTTTGCCATGGCACAATAATAAGTAGCTCAGTAATTAAACTTAATTAAAAGACATTCATTTTTACTAAACATCTTCCAATATTACTAATTCTGTGGCTAAATTCCTCATAGGTTAATTTTTGGCTTCCATTAAGGAGTGGAAATTAATTCAACAAGAGCATTCTGCAACACTTCCACTGCTTCGTCTTTCTACCTGTAGTATCATTTCACTGGGTCGAGAAGACGTGTTAAAGGAGGGTATCTAATACCGTGTGATGAAAAAGTTTACAAATAATTAAAGTTTGTCTCCTTCTAGGAGTATCGTTGGTGCCTTCTTAGCCATGGAATCGGTCCAATGTGCCCGCCCGATACCCAGAAGGTGTACTGCTATTCAGCATTCAGTAAATTTTTCGGAACAAGCTAATGAACTATAGAAGTAGTCGGTTGACTCACACATCAGCAGACATTGCACGAGTCGAGGATAGCGATTAATCATTTTTGCGGCCTAATTTGTAATCTCTATTTACCTGAGTTAAAAGGACTTGAGGCACATCACTCTTTTCTTTCTCCGGATGCAGATCCTTCCATCAGACCTGTTGAATTGCTTTAGCTTCTAGTGTAGTTATTTGCTTGGTTCTTTCGTCTAACCAGCAGAGAAAGGTGTGAATACCTCCTGTGGTCGTCCTTTCCTCAAGATTTGATCTCGCCAATTTAAATCAGTGCCCTCCGAGGTCACCACATATTTTCTGGCATCAAACTCGACCTGGAGTGGTTCATAGTGCGGTTGAGAGCAGTAACTCTAATTTTTTTCTGGTTCAGGTCTTGCGAATTGGGAATTTTAGGCGTCACTGCTCAATATTGACATTGAATGGTTTAGAAAGGAAACCTTTAGTCACAAATTCATTAAGTCTAAAATATAGTAATAATTTTTAAATAGCAACATTGCACGGTGGATAAGGTAATCCTGTAAATTCGCCTGAAAACAAACGAGTAATGTACCATTGCGGATATTTTCATGGAATGAGGTTTCTAAGTGCGTGCCTTGGATGGTGCCGAACCTCGAATCAGATAGTCAGTAGACAGGGTTCCACAGCAGATGTCCCTACCGCAGAGGTAAATAGGCAAGCCAAGGGCGTATGGCGAGTGCGCAAGGGCCTGACAGCTACATAAAGAGAGTCAGTGATGTTAGTAAAGTGCATCAAAACTGGCTGGCTGATCTTAGACTTCGTGATTATCCCTACTTGGGACGAGCAACTTATGCGGAACTGAACTAAGACACAACTTTGTAGGATGTCTGGGAGTCGCTTACCAGGAATGATTATTGAAAGATCGAAAACCAGCCTTTTCTGGGACTTTAAAAATTTCTCAGATAAAAGCGCCCAAGCACAATAGACGTCCTGACGTAATTAGTCGTTAAAATGTTGAGGTAGAGTGGATTGCTCTATAATCCTGAGTGTAATCTCGGTACTGCACTTTTATTAAATTCTGAGTATCATTCAGCGGGTAAAATCTAATTTCTATGAAGGCGTACGAGCAAGGCTTAAATTCTTCCAATTTCTCATCCAAGAATGGGAGCGTATCCTACTAGCGGTGGAATGCCACTTAAAGTGACTTTTTAACCGATGCTACAAACAACCAGGGCGTTTTTTAATCCACCGCGGTGTAAAACTGCATGCACTTATGAAGAGAATTTGTCCAAGTTTCCATCATCACTGACCATCATAAATGCAAGAAATAGTAAGGATATTTAGCTTAAACAAAGAAAACAATCGTGCGATTAATGCTGTAATGCTATTGCGAGTAGAAACAATGACCCAAATGCAGAGTCTTGTAACAATGAACGAGGTTGAGCAGAGCTATGATTTCCCCGAAGGCGAGCTACGACAGAATGTCTTGTTAACATATGGAATGGATTGGGACTTCTGACTGAGCACCTCTGTTAGGACCAATCTTACTTTGATGGGCGGTTATCGGCTGCGTACGGAGTTGAGCATTAGGGGCGAGGTAGTTCGTGGATGAGAGAACCTGCACGACACGAAAGGGGTCTCCACCCCAGGAAAGCTAGGCCGCCCGGTGAAGTTGCGATGGTGGAGGTCCTAAGTGGTCCATTATCAAAGCCGAGGGTTAAACGAACAAGTGGTGTACTACATCATGGCAGACAGGTTTTGCACAATGATTAGAAATTATGTTATCTTAATGATATTAATGCCACACCAATCAAACATTTTGGTGGATGGGAAAGATGGGACTTGAGTCACCCACCGGAGTTTATTCTGTCTAATTATTTTATAGCTCCATTTCTGTTTACTTGATAATTTTTTGTTGAGTGAACCCAGCTCCTATTCCATTAAAATGATGACTACATCACTAGACTAGGCAGCTTACGAAACTGCCCCTACTTCACAGACGTGCAGCCTTTGGCAGAATTGCATTTCACGTGCCCAAGACAAATTTTGGTTACTATATGGCAACAAAAAATAACATATTTCATTGGGTTCATCATGAGAAAAGGGCAGATTCGTTCTTATATGGGCAGGTAATTTTTTCATGCCACTTTATGAGCTTTTTGCTGACATAGAGAGAGTTCCTCAAGCATGTATGGTGAAATAATAGATCATTGAAAATATATCTTACTGTTCGCGGTCAGTAATACAGTGGGGGATAGATGAAAGGGAATGCTTACCATTACTTGTTTTGGATATTTCCTAAAGAATGCCTCACAATCAGCCTCATCAAACAATTAATGCCAAGATCAAGTTTGGTTAAAAACTTCGTATTCCAAAACCTTCCGTCAAGCAGGTAAAATTCTACCTTTTACATCAGCTTCGAAAGTGCTGACTTTAACTGAACTTATGTGTCAATGAGTTTAGGCGGTGCTTTAGTATTGTATAACTATTTATAAAGTAACCCTCATATAAGAACAAAAATCAAAGGTTCTGCTGTTCCAAATGTCTTAACAACAGAATCCAGGAGTCATATCCCTCCGGTTTCTGATTTGTAAAGAAATTGAGGTACTCTTGATTCTTGCTAAGGGTAAATGCTCCACCCTCGGCTCTGCATTTGACTCACTCTACTCAAATAGTTTCAGCGACCTCGAGTTCGTTCAAAGCTTTAAATGTGGTAACGATTTTACGACTCCTTCTTGAATAAAACTCTTAGTCAACTACGCTTACTGGATGCTTCCATGTGTCCAGCCCCTTAGAGGCCCGTTTGCTCCAAGCCAACAACAGGGTGGTTCGATAAAATCGTTTTCAAATTCGGATTAAAACCTAAACAAAGCCTTTCATTGCGTCTCCACAAGTCTTACAGATCGTCATTCTTCCTCCTATGAGAACAATTCCTTAATTAAACAATGGGAATGATAAATAAGTATCACCTTTAAAATGTGCATGACATTTGCATTTGGAGTTAGGCGGAAAAGAAGACGAGCGACAACTCTCATGACTATAAAACAATGGAATCTTTACCTCTAGTTGTGTTAAACAATAAACCACTGCTGTTGAAAGCTAAATTTAGGGGCATTGAAAATGTCCTCCAATTTTATGGCACCTTTATAAGGGAAAAGGAAAGAAACCAGTCTTTGCTTTAAAGGCAAATCCCCATTCGTCATCAAAATTATGTGGGAAGGGAAGTAGGCTTATGTATAGGCGGCATAAATTACTACCGTTGAACCATTAAAACAAACCACAAAAACGCCATAAGGATTTATATACTTGAGTCAAAGTAAAAACTCATTAATCCTCCATTTTTCCATGAATGTGTGCGAATAAAACAAAAACACATTTGCCCTTCTCTCAGGTCATTGGGTGACAAATTGTCGTAATTCTGCATAAATGAATTATAAACAGATGCATCGAAATCTCGACTGCATGAAGATGACACATTGCATGCTGAATACCATACTACTTTGTTTTAATGAGTAAAAAGACGCAGAGATCTAAGAAAACAAGCCCTATCTTTTGGTAAAACGTGTGCGTATTTCCTTCAAAAAAGGCTTTTAAACGCTTGAAAATAACAAAACAATGGGAAGTGGCGAATATTTATTGGTTTAGCGTCGAATATCCCTATCGTCACTAGTCTCAGTCATTTTGTAAATTGGTTCAATTTGAAAATACTTTATACCGGTTCGTGATCGTAATTAGGCCGCAGCAAAGGCAGTTTGAGTCCCGTACAAATGCTGAGCAATTGAACTTAATGCAATTAAATGGACGGTCTACGTAAATGTGCCCAGAATTGAAATGATCGTGGTTAATAGAGGATTGCGTAGTAGCCACGCGGGGTGGCTGGCATGAATTATCCGAATGCCAAAGCGTCATTGCTGTTAAAGTGACAAGGCGTTACAAAAAGACACTAAACGCACCTTCTTGCCATGAAAAATGGCCGTTCTCATTTAACTTGCTTTGTGCTAGCATACTTTTGGGGTGTATCAACCACAACTATTTTCATTTGAGTTGACAATGCATGATTTGTTTGAAAAATTGCAATTCGTGCGTTTTGTATGGTTTTATTAAGCGCTATTCAAATAGAAACTAGAATTAGGCAACGATTTGTTGCCACAAAGTTTAACTGGAATGAAATCGTTCCCTTTTTGAGTCGATCGGATTTATGTGGGACACGTTTTTTAAAGAAACCAAATTTAATCCAGCTTTGTAACCAAATTAACGCTATTGTCACACAGCAGAAGACGGATTGACGCTTAAGCAATCATGTTAAAAGCCTCGCTTCATTTAAGAGGTAGTAGGTGAATTTTCTCTTTTGAAGTAAAAGCCGCTACCTATTCCACTCAGGCGCTTATTTTGAACTATTCATTGCTGGTGGTTGACCATAATTTGCTGCAAAACTTAATGGTATTTCAAAACTAGGCCACCTTTCCACTGATCTTTACAAGAACAACTTGGATAACGCATGCAATTTTATGTCTAGTGGTTTTCAAAATCCCTTTCTGTCACGGCGTCTACTGGACTGATTCACCCCAAACTACTAATTAAACATTATGTGGATGCTAGAAGCGAAATCGCATCCTCACTAAAGAGAAGGTATTTCAGTAGATGCCATCGGATCCCCTCACAAGCGGTTAATCTATTACATGAAATCGAGGATTGTTGCTGAGTAAGTTAGAATAGTACGAGCGACCAACAATGCCTATTTAAAGGAGGAAACTCCAAGCATTGAATTACAAATCGCTGCCTATGCCTTGCAATATGAACTAGCAAAAGAGTTAGTTCCTCCTTGATGATGTGGTGCAACCATAGCACTTCACTGGGCTCTTTTCAGTGCTTCTGAATCAAGATTATATGTCCTCTGAAAGATTTTCGTTGCGACCACATAAAAATATTGCCATTGATACATTGGTAAATGGTTAATTGGCTGTTGTCAAATTCGTGGCACTCATTGATAAACACTGCATTGTAATGAACAATTCATGCTAATTTGAGATCTCAATATTCACTGTATTTAACATTACGCTACGTCAATGTTCATCCAGCGTCATGTTTGTGTTTGTGTTTGTGTTTAAGTTTCTCACCCCACTTTCCAAGCAATGCATGTGTCACATATATGAATAGCAAAAACCCAAGGAATATCATCCTCATCCTATGGCAACAAGTCGGTTTCCTAACAAAAAAATGCCAACAAATGCACTGCCAATGCAATGTAACAGCTTTTAAAGCAAGCAATAAACAGCGTCTGCAAGAATCCAGACCATTTCTTTCACTCATCCAATATATAAAGCTTCTCATACAAGAATGACATCTATCTTTATAGCTTTCATTAGCTCCAAGAATCTGAAGTACAGTATTCTGAGTAGGAACTGTTATCCATTTGAGGCTCGTAAACCGTTCATTCGGTAAAGTCAAGATTGTTGCAGCTTTATACTCTATTCTCTGTACTCCGCCTAAATTCATTCATTTTATCACTAAAAAGACTAAAATTTAGACTCAATAAAATGGTGAAGACTCATTCAGTGTATTATTTAATATTGAAATCTTGGAATACCTTCAGAGACTACTAGTAAACTGGCTGGGTGACAAAGCTTGGACACGGAATGAAGGGATCCCTACGAGCCAGATGGCAGTGTCGCCACAGCAACGTGATAAATGCCACGTTTGGAGGCACGTCGGCCATCGCAATTAGGTCAGTCTGGGGGTCTTGTTGTAATACTTTGTTTGTTTGGTCACTTGGGTGGCCATTTTGTGCTAGCCGGTTGGCTAGCTTCCGGGCCATGCCAGCAGCTTCCAATCTCTCTCGGACGCGAGCATAGGGGCGTGATGTCAAACCTCGGTCTTCAACCCGAATAACCAACCCAGGGGGGGGGGGGTTAGCACCACTATCACCCCATTTAGTCAAGCTTACCTTCTGTGATCAGCATTATTCAAGCTGCATTTAATGCAATATTCCTAACGTTCGTTCAAGTTAAACTCAACAAAGAAAATCGAGTAAAACTTTTAATCGCGAACACAGAAAAGTACACATTTAATCACCTCTGCAAGTCATCACCGGGAGTTGGCATATCATCAACCTATTCATTTGGATGCGTTCAATAGTAGATGCCGCCTCGATTTTCAGTGACAGATCAAGCACTAAAATTTTTGCAATTTCTATTATTAAATTTATCGAAAACAAAAGGCGACCAAGCTCCTTAATGAATCACACCATATCGGACGGAACTAATGTGTCCAACACAGTAAATCACATGCGTGTCGATCGTGTGCATCCTTACAATAGAGGGTTTTCTAAAATCCTTCTTTTCAATTTAATGACCACCAAGAGTTAACCGTGGTACACACGTATGGCAATTCCGGGAAAAGCCAGTAAAACTGCTCTAGATCTCGTGCAATTTATTGTCGCTTAAATCCCTCCGCTAATGTGAAACCAAAACCTCATTGAGAACTGCCTGAGGTGAATCTTTTGCATCAGTACCAGAACTGTGATTATTCGTGGTTTTATCAATTTTATGGGGGTTTGTTAATCGGCCCATTTATCAGTGCAGTCGACTCGCCATTGAGAGCATAGGGTTTAGTCTCGAATTTTCTGCCCCGTCGAACTGCTGACATCCAGTCATCTGCATTAAAAATGCCACTTTCACAATGCTGACCTAGCGAAACAGTAGGAGAAATGCATCCGGCATTTGTCAGACTGTGTTTTTTTTATTCATACACCTCGGTCAAACATAAAACATGATCGCAGTTTTGAACAAAACATGTGCCACAAAATGCGGTTTAGACTGCTAACCATGCATGAATCCCAACGCCATGTACAAGGAAGAAATGAATAAAAGCGATAAATATTTGAATTCATACCACTTAAATATTTCCAATCCCCTTAACTACGATCATTTAGGACGAGAATCAGAGGTAAAAATGGTCATTTAGTGTAGATCTTTTGGAGCTATTAACTTAAAAACACATCGCGAGAGGTTTGTAGAATCAGACTACCCAGTCACTAATTCCTCTTTGCTGTACGACTTTAATCCAGATCAGGCCTCATATGATGAAGAAGAGGAATGAGTCAAGATGCCAGTGAAGGTGCATTATTTCCCCAATTTTGCTACTTCTTCCTATTTTATTGCATTCTATGGGAGACTGCTATTCTAGCAGCTATTAAATTTAACCATTTCTGTTCGTGAAGGGCACCTTTTCTTCGGATATTTTCGGGACTCCGTTACCTTTAGATTAATTTTTAAATCCACCAAAGTCCAGCATAGTGAGAAATGTGCTATCATCGTCATCTAGTCAACATTATGTGGCAAGCAATTTGTTTACTCATAAAGAATGGTCCATCAGCCTGCCAATCGGTCCCTTATTAAATGGTCCGGCCTATGCCGGTATAACTAATTCTAAAAAGTAACTAATGGGACCTGGTAGCTGCTTCAAAACATTTGTGATTTAAGTCGGCATTTCCTGTTCTCAGAAACTGCTTTCCTATTTCCTCGCCCATTCCGTAACAATTGGCTTTGAGAGCAATTTAAAACAACGGCTAAGACGCAACAGCAACTTCATTTTTGCAGCTTAAAAATAGTTTTTTTCGCCCTATAAGTGCTAGTTGAGGCAAATTTGCTCTGCTATTCACCGTGTAGGCCCCACAGATTCGCTTCCAGAAACAAAAAATGCTGCTGTTATAAGAAGTCAATACTGACAATGCAAACCCATTTGTATTTGCCTAGGCTTGAACCTCCACATGTCAAAGTCATACTTCATGCCTATGAGTTCCTTCCCAATTTCACGTGAGAAATACTTTCTTACCTGCATCCCTTCCAGCCACGTTAAATCCTCAAATATTCCTCACTTAGTAAATTTGTTTCCCATTTCGAAATGGCACTTCAGAAATAGAATATTATTCCATCAGTGACACTCAAAAATCCAACGAACGCCTACTCACCTTGACGCTTATTTTAGAATAAATAATACCATGCTATGCCCTAATTACAAACCCACAGGTGTGGTCACTGCGCCCTGATAGTTACGCGGTGACGTTGCCGCTTTGGCCATGGAGGTCATGCATGTCGTGTTCTAGGTCGCGTGAGTCACTTTCACCGAAGTTAAGGTCGAGCATTAGGATTGTGCCGTGTAAATAAACACCACACCCCACTCACGTGACGACCGTCATCAGTTAAGTTGAGCATGCCTGTTTTATTTTGTGCATTAATTGAAGATGGTTGCCCTTTCAAAAGCTCGAGCAATTGCATTCGCTTGTATAGCCGCCAAAGTCATTGCGCAAGCGGCAAATGGGAGTTCACTGTCAACTCCGTCAGATTCATTGAAGGATATCGTAAAAAAAACAAACTATTAAAAAATTTTGTGTCAATCAATATACTTCCGCAGTACGGAACCCGCCATCACTATCGCTCATCAAATTGGGTGGAATGAAAAATTTACTGCTATAATGTAAAACGATGCAGGTGGGCTTTCACTTAGACTAGCCCTAGCCCGGTCTTAGAGCTGTCCACTTAGTGAAATCGACTTATTTATTTTTGGCAATGGAACTAATTGCGATTTCTAGCTGCAACCAGTTTCGTAAGACGAGCCAATCATAGATTTCGCATTTAAGAAGTATGTCGGAAGTATAATTTGGAGGCACATGAGTAATCCCAGTGAGGCCAATCCGACGCCTCGTCTTCCCGACCTGAGCACCGAGACGTGATGTCGAACCTCGGCCTTTAACCCGAATAACCAGGCTGGGAGGTCGTTAGCACGACTACCAACATATTTAGTCAAGCTTACTTTGTGTAATCGGCACTTTTAACCTGCATTTAATGCAAAATCTCCATCGTCAGTAAGGATTGAAGTCTACGAGAGGAGTTGAAATACTGGGATCTCTATTTGCAAGCACAGAAGTATACATAGTGAAAAGCGAAAAGTGTAAAATCTCCGCGTCCACCCCAAATATCCTTACCGGAACTGAACAAGGGCCAATTCACCCTATTAAATCCACGATATCGAACGGAAAGGGTTTATTATAAAATTTTAATCAAACAGATATCTGGCATACGCGGCACGATATGCATAGCACAATAAATCATACACATATTTGTTATACGGATCAAGAGCCATAATTTCAGGCAAATACGGGGTCAAGAGTTGGTAGAGCTTAATGTGTGCTCCCAGGTGCTCGCCACTCGGCAATGTGAAAAATCTCCGGTATTGTTCCAAAAGGCATGCGGGCAATGCTGAATAATCCGACCTAAACCTATTCATAACCACTGGCCAGAAGTCGCAAAAAAATGCATACCAGTGGATATACGAGACACGCTCTTGGGGATTCACACGCATAATTATAGTCGGATCTGTAAGAGTACGGATTACGTCACGCATTGACACCGGCGTGGTGGTTTTCACTGCAGCACCAATAATTTCAGGCAGCGGCAACGTTTTTTTGGAGGAAGCCTTACCATGCATTGATGATCGCCTTTTCACTGATTCTTCATAAGAATCGCATTCCGAAGACGATGTGGAGGAAATCTCTGAAAGCTCATCAGGGCTAGTGTAGCCTGATCCATCATGACAGTCATGTTGCGAAGATGATGACAAAGTGGTATTATCCGAGAGGTCTCCAGGAGTAGTGCGTCCTGAGTCACAATCGTGTTTGAATTCACTCGGAATTGGATAATCAACAGGTATAGAAGGCGAAACCCCGTTTGAATCCGATACTGACGTGCAGACGTAATTCAAATTTGATGGAACTGAAACGCAACGCCTAGGAGCCCACAAAGGAGTGGAGAGAAGTACGAAGGAATGCGCCGTTGATTCGGAGTCTTCCAAGGATTTATCTAAAAAATTTGGTGTTTCACAGTCATTCAGTAGTTCGTGTGCAACAGTAAATGATGTAGAGATAGGAAATTTAGACAAATGATCTTATAAATATCTAATGGAAAATAAAACGAGAAATTCAAATACCTACTTAGCAAATCATTGATGGACGAGACACTCAAAATATCCCACTCTTCATCGCCCTGAGTCGAGTCGCACGACCACCGACTCATGGTGTATGATGATGGTCAACCGCGAGGATTACGAGTTGGTGCTACCTCACGAACTTTAAATAGGTTTGTTCCGTGTTTAATAAAACAAGCGAAAAATAATATTGTAAAGTACTGATTTTTACTTGATGTAGCACATCACGAGACCTTTTCGAAAAAACCAACTAATGGAAATATGGAGAAAAGTGCGACCATTCCTGAGAGACAATGTGACAGTACATATTTCTCACCCATTGTTAAGATTGTTCTGCTTTGTTTGTGTTTCTTTAATTAAAAGTAGGAATTAGCACTTTGTTAATGCAAATTTTGTCGCAAGGATTCGTCTGTGGTCGGTGAGTACTCGATTTTGTGCCACAGTGCTTTGCATGCATTTGAATTGTCGATGTGTTCACGAAAAAAGGCACCACAGTCACGGTAAAGGTGTATGAAATGCTAACGAATCTAGCGGAAGACCAAGGTTGAAGCATCAACATGAATAGACTTGACTTCTCAGTTGTTTGTCTACCAGATCCATGTCTGCTGGCTAAGCTGTTCATACGACTCGGTAAAAAATCTGCAGAAAATTGAAGATTTAAGGTTTATCAAGTTTTAAAGCGGTGATGTGTGGGAACATTGACATCAGAGGCTTGCTGACTACTTGTTAATGACATGCTTGGGGCAAGAGGAACCCTTTTTAGGAAAAACTCATTAATTGACGTATTTGAGGTAGGAATTCCTTTAAACATCTTCAATATCAAAAAGTTATTTCATAAAATCCATAAAGGAGCTCTTAATTTGGTTGAAAATGGACTAAACTTTGTCATTTTATTAAGTCGTGACGTGACAAATGGTACAATGGCACAACTGACAGTCAATCTCATAATTCAAGAAGAGTAGAAAACGAAAGCATAACTAGATTAAGTTTACTTGCCAAAACATGGAAAGTCGGATTGTATTTGGAACGTGAAGGCAAACTTCATTAACTGCCCAGAATACGGCACTATGGTATGACCTTTTGTCGTAACGGTGCTGACATTTATACAATGTTACCAACTCATGACAGGCAGGTTGTGCTACCTTTCAAATGACAGATTCATAGTTTATTAGCGACGGAAGTGAGTAACAAGTTGTCGCCACGCTTTTAGATCTACCAAAGTGACTACCCAAGTGAAGTCGACTGCGTAGATGGAAGCAACAAAAAGACGATTCACAACGCCCTCGAGTTGTACTTCGCAACTCGATATATATGGGACTGTTAGTTCAGTTCATGGGCTAGAGCTTGTATTGTTGGAGAGAGTAGAGAATAACTCCGCACTGGAGAGGATACCACCACTGTTTCAGTCCACTTAGTATTCTTATAATTTAAAGACTTATTTTGCAACACTTTTGATTAGCTTACCTCCCTCATATCAGCCATAGATAAGGGGATCTTCTTCCACTGCAGGTGTGATTTCGTCACATTCCTAAGCAGGTGAATGTTAAGTCGAGAGTGGCGACCACCAGCTCGCATGGCATTGACCACCGCAGCAAGCGTTGGAGAGTTGAGTTGTGGAATTCATTGCGATCCATGATTCACTAACGATTCACAGTGTATGTAATGAGCGTGTTGCAGCGATAAACACGTTCACACTTGTAATGCGGAATTCAGGCGGTCTAGTTCGGTGAGATCTTCTTGGTTAATTCCAATCACACCTGGATACATTACTGGTTTGACCTATAAATGCTAGTGAATCCTTCTCTAGGAGAGCGAGGTCTAACCACTCATTCAGTTAGAAGAAAGCCCCAATCGTGTTGGTAAATGACAGCATCTAATACCAAGAAATGGATGCCCTCCTGTCAATATGCACCGTATGATTGGTGGGAAGGTGAAACTGTCTTATGATTAGTCTCCGCATTATCCTCATTTTACACTCCTTTTGAAGGCAAACTTCACTTTTTCTTGATAGTATGCGTTAAATTTAAATCCACGCAAAGTCGAATAGGCGTTTGCTAATGCAAAGTGAGGTAAAAGCGGAGTGGCTACGACAACTTTCTCATGGCCACTGACGATGAAGCAAAAACTTACAACTATGCACATCTTTAATAGTTTAAGTGGAGAACATTGTGACAGATAGAAAAATATTACTTTTAGTTCCGTAAACCGCGCTGGGTTTTTGATAAAGGTGCCCATGTTGGGGAATTTCAAGTGCCTTAACGACTAGATCAGCATTTTTCACAAAAGGCGCAAGAAGTCGACAATCCTTTCCTTAACTTTTAGTTAGCTCTGTAAGTTGATAACACAAATATGCCTCGAAGTACGACTGTAGACCTTAGAAGTGGCAAGGGTTGCAATCAGACGGCATTTGAACCCGAGTTTAATTTAGGCGAGCCTTCAAAATTCCATACAAAAGTGGGCCTATCATTCCTGCTTCGTCGCTTATTATGAATTGCCGAGTGTACAAACCTGGACTACTCCCGATCATCTAAGTAGAATGATTCTGCAAGAGAACCAACTTGGATACAACACGCTAAAATGGCACAAGTGGTTTAGCTTTAACCTTTCAGCTACCATTCACTGGCAGTCAAGATTAGCAAACACGTATAATCACGATACTCGTCATCAGCGTTCGACACAGCACATGACTGAACTGGTTTGTTGCTTTAGCAAACAGTCAAAGAGTGGAGCCAAACATCGTACTTTGCGCTGAATGCATGACAATGTGGTGTTGATTTGTGCCCGCCCAGATAAACACACTTTGCTGTGTAGGAGAGGACTACGGTGCATATGTAACCGAGGGCAGAACAAAACTCAAGAAATCGTCGATATTGCTATAACTTTAATTTTGAACACTTGTCGAACACGATTGTTACCCTTGTGAGCTGATTTATTCACTTTGACGACCAATCTTGTGCCATGCTACGTAGAAGGCGGTTCTGAGAGAATGCTGCCTTGCAGCATTTGAACGATTTCTTGCAAGTGTTTCCCAAAGTGCTGAAGTACCCGTACTCGAATGATAATCTCTAAGGCAAAAGTTCTACTGAAGTAACTTACTTGTTGCATCCGGAAGGTGTGATGAATTACGGGAAGTGCAGTCGTCACCTTGATCAATATGATTTGACGTGGCTTTATGAATGCACAGTTGGCAAACACGTAGTCGGATAGTCAATGAGGTGGTCAAAATGCTCTTTCAAACAAGAAATTTGGCAATAACCATGAGCGGAGGGGTGAAAGGTGTGCAGTCTCCTTTGATGGCTTTTCCATTTCTGAGTGAGACTAATAATCGGTTGGTCAGTTCGGTCGAGATTGTGGCCAGTCAGAGAAGAGAATATAATATGACTGACGAAGGTGACTGTGATGAATTGCGTGTAACTGGAGGGGCGCCATCGACTTGTCTTCCACGGGAAGATTTGCATGAAATCCAAGAATTTCCTAACAAGAACCCATAAATGCTAACTTTGACAGTTGGGTTAGAGCATGTTTAATTGAGCAACTTTCACGCCAAATTTTCTCCATCGAATGTTTCAGCTATGTCAGTGGTACCAGTCAATCATGATATTTTTCATTTTGAGCAGACATTCCCATTTTGATGATTTTTCAGTTGCACTTTTTCACTTATGGCTTCCGGCACCTTAAAGAATGGGCGACTTCCAAAACCAGTAGAATATGACCATTTTTGCTGCATCTTTTTAAGCAACAAGTCGCTCAGTTTGACGAACTTTGTAATCTCGCCAACACCACTGCTTTTTGACGGGGATGTGTGTCCATAAGTCTTGTCCTCATAGAGGTGCAAAATGGAAGGGTGCGTATAAGGGGAATGTATTTTTACCTGTATCATCATGTTTCCTAGCGCGTATGCAAACATTATACCTTCATCTGTCTTTGGGGCAGTACAGGGTCTTACAATGATGGTAGCCGAAAGAGGACCTGGCCTTAAAGGACATTAGCTTTCCCTTCTAACGCTAGGTGATAAGCCTTGGAGGACAGAGGAAATGCTTGTGCTACTGATGGGGGAATTGGTGGCGACCCGTAGCAGAAGGGTTGAAAATAACATCCACTCTAGCCCCTCTAGAACAGATTAACTATGAAGATTCCTAACATGTGAAAAGCCAATCCCTCCTTCATTTCTCTACTCCTTGGATGGAGCTCAGCGGGATAATGGCGGGACAGCACTGAGATGAGAGAAAGTAGCACGGCAAAATAGGCATGAACTCCCACCTCCACCCGATCACTTTGAACCAGTTTCAAGTACAGTGCAAGGAATTGTGTCGATTTTGCATCGTCACTATTGCATTTTTCAAGAGACGCTACCATCTTCGCGTAATATCTCTTAAAAGCCTACTTTAAATGATAGCATCGGCACACATTTTATGTGGGAGGAAACTTTGGTGCAGTGATAAAGTGGATTTACAAAAGCAAATACAAAAAGGTTATTGTTTTGAATGACTAATTATGTATGGTTGATGAAAGAAAGAGGATGAAGGGAATTTAAGGAGGCAAATCACTGCGTTGAAGTAATTCAGTGATTGCAAAAGTCTACAATAGATCACAATAGATTCATTTAATTAAGTGGGACTTGCTAAAGCAGGTTTCGCGAAGTAGATGTGGCCGTGCTTTTATTAAGTAAATGCTTTTTAGGCACTTGGGTAAATCCGCTTTAAAAGTGACATACGTTTCACCTTTGTTTAAGCTCATTTTGGATTGTTATTATTTTGATCGAGGGTTGGATTTTTTTGGAAAAATTCCATCGCCTTATCAAATTTTTTGGAGAAGATAAATCGCTTGAGGGTTGGTAAAGCCATAATTGAGGGAAAGGATTAGATGTGGGGGCGGCTAAAGGGATTCTGCATAATTCGTCAAGATTTTGGTAAAGCCGACCCTAATGTGCCTACCTGTTGGGAGATCATTCAGCCCTTAGTTAACGCTTTGTTGAACAGAAAATAAAATTGAATATCTGATTCCAAACTACACAACCGGTTTGTTACTAGTTGTCAGCGTCTTCATTGAAAAGCATTCGAAAATTTCCAGGCTTCTTTTCAACCGAATTAGTAGCAAATTTTACTCAGGAGTCCGTTTAAATCGTGTGAGCTGCAATTTTTGATGAACTAGCCTTGCTCCTGCCTCCTGCGTTCTAATCCTCATGGGGTACATTGTTAAACGTTTGGTCACCTGAAAGGCCCTCTTGTTTAATTCAGGAGGCCTTCTAAACACCCAAGAGAAAGTGTTTCC
The DNA here is from genome assembly GCA_001923025.3 of Taenia multiceps. Taxonomy (NCBI): domain Eukaryota; kingdom Metazoa; phylum Platyhelminthes; class Cestoda; order Cyclophyllidea; family Taeniidae; genus Taenia; species Taenia multiceps. The sequence goes on from CM010314.1 coordinate 16,813,307, forward strand.
TTCTAAGCCTATCTTGAAGTGCAACTGCATTTTTATGGGATAAAGTGAAAAAATGCACAAATTTTATTATAAAAGGTAAAAAAGTGGTGGCATAATAGTTAAATGTGGTACTGTGAGCATGAACGGCTGGCATATATGGATGCATCAAAGTTAGGGTGTGAAAGCATTCCAGCCTCCAGTTCAGCTTTAATTCGATCAAAGTACCACATCTCCAAGTTTGTGTAGGCTTCTGGTTCGTAGTCTGGTAGAAATTTCGACGCAAAGAGATGGGAAGCCGTTCGCAGCATTGGCAGGTGTTCATTTCCAAGGATGCACACAAAATCAACATACTTAGTGGTGCACCGGATACCGTAATCGCCCCAGATGATGAATTTACCAAGAAAGCCGAGGTTTACTTCACTAGGAGGACTAGGGGCCACCCGACAGGCTCCTGGCAAACGTAAATTAGGATTGTAGACCAGGATGGGAAAATAGAGCTCTTCCGGAGTAATAAAGACTTGGTGCTGTAAAAGGAGATCCCGAATTGGGGCCACGGCTTTGCCTAGAACTGCTTCCTGCAGAAATTCTCGCCTGTAAACTCCGTGAACTGTGCCCTTGTACCAAGTGGCCTACGATCAAACAAATGCAAGGGCAATTGAGCAGGCAAAACGTAAGATTTTCGCAAAATTTATATGATTTCGCTTTGGAGGCAATGGTGGAAATTTCATAAGCACTATGAAGTTGAATGGATGAGCAAGCACGTCAGCTGATGCGAAATTTCTTTCTTTTACTCATTTTTCGTTAATCTCTCCTAGAAAGTCGAGCAAGTTTATGTATTTAATAGTAAAAAGCGCTACGTAAGTAAAGGTTTTCATAATTGGGTGGCAAAACAAATGAGTTTGTCAGGTTGAAAGTTAAAAATGACCACTACAAGAGGCCATACTTATGCGGTAGCAGCCTTTGAAGACTTATGACAAGTTTTCATTACGACTCGGATACGATTGGCGATGGGACCGAAAAGCAGAAGACACAGTAAATCAGAAGTACAGGATAAATTTTCAGATGTCTTTACAATGAATGTGATCGATTGTGCCAAAATAAAGCAGAAAATCTCATCACTCCAACAAATCGGTTCAGGGCTAGACAAAAGTAGACAGCCTAGCCAACTGAACTTGGGAGATGCATAAGTTTTAAGCCACTGAACTCCAGGTTCTTGTATGTCGTTGAAAAGTGCTCATTTGATAAAGGGTCCGAAAGGAGAATTTGAACCCAAACGCTAGTTTTCATATTTATTTCATTCCTTAATGTTGCATTGTTTTGTGTAGACACAGGTAAGCATGGGGGAGGAGAAGGCGAAATGCTAAAGGCCTATGCTGAGGGTATCAACAAGTAAAAAAACTTTTGCTTGAATTTTAAAGTTCCCTGCACAAATGCGTGACAGTTCCATCAAATTTTGTGCTATTTTGAAAACAAGACAAACCAAACGAAAATATACCTAAAACTCGTATCAGCAAAATAACGGGATGAATATTATCTCCAAAGGCACAAGCAGAGTAGGGATTCTAAAACCAGGTTAACAGTGGTCATTCAAGGAAGAAAGCAAAAAAGAAAGTACTTGACGCCACACTCAAACGACCTTGACACATCAAAGCCTGATCGGTGGTAGTTTTAGAGTTCACTGAAGCTTAAGGTAATTTATGCATTAGAGTCACTTACATTTAATGGTAGAATCTTATTTCTGGTTCTTCCCCTAAAGCGGTCGATCGCAAAGGATTCAGCCAGATTGGATCCATTGAGAGCCTTCAATATAGCCACGGTCTCCAAATTCGTTCGTAGTGGAAACACATCGTCCTCAATGTTGATCAAGTATTTCCACTTCTCATTGCGTTTTAGAGCTTGTTCAGCGCAAATAAGTTGGATTTTTAAAGCGCTTTCATCACCCTTAGTGAAGGCAACACGAGAATTCCTCGGAACTAATTCGATATTTGAGCCGAAACATGAAATTACACCCTGCACTGCTGCCTCGACCACAAAATCGACGTTTTTGTCCAAGTGGATACAGTAGTAATTGTTAACCCGGTAAATCATTCGCAAAATTCGAGCTACCCGTCGTACGTCGTCTTGAATTCTTATGGTAAATGCAATATCTACGTCTCCATCTCGATCCGGTTTAAAGGGAAATCGGTTTCGGAAGAATTGACAATTCTTCTGCTGGGGTGAATCGATGGCCGTGAAGAAGGCGACTGCAACCCCCTCCTGATATTCACCAACGTCGAGAGGTCTTAGAGGGGCTGGTGGGACGTCATCCTCTTGGACGGGTATTTTGAAGATATGGCACCATATTAGATACAAGCATCCCACTATTGTCACCACGGATAATATGCGGAAGTGATAGCGACATGAAAGGACCATATCCCTTTTTGACAGAAAAAATATGGGAAGTGAGAAAAATTGCCATGATATCCAGGTGAAATGGTAATCAGTGGCTATGGCTATGGTAAAGTGTCAAGTGCCAAACCACTAATGTTTAAGGAGCAGAAGAAATTAGGCTATAAACCAGTTTCACCTAGCTGTCTTAATGCAATTCAGAAAAATAGTAGACGTATAAAAAGGACCTATTTGTTTTTTGCTCTTGAAATGGTCAATAGGAGAAGCAAGACCTTGAGTCTAACCAGAAGAGGAAAGTTTTATAACTACTTCGTAACTGACAGCAAAATATTGCCGTCTGAATGAATTAAATAAATAAATAAAATAAATAAACTCCACTCGCTGAAGAAATTTTGTATGGCGACCGAAACATATTCTCCTCAAAAATTACCTTAACAAATATAGTAAGGGAGCGTAGCACACAGGGATTTACTGAATCGCCTGATACAACTTTTGAGGCTTCTTGATTTTTGTTTTTGCTATTGTCGCCTGATCTCCGAAGGCCACATCTATTTCTTAGTAGTCTATGCGCCTTTGGCAGCCCTACGCATTTAAGCAGGTGTAAATTAAAAGAAACAGACAAAAGTCACAATGAACCTAATGAAAATATTACTTTAGGTCTAATAGATGAAATCTTCAAAACGAATCGAATAGTGGGTGAATAGATACAGGACTATGCGGGAACTGAAAAAGTGATTAATTATTTGGCCTGAGAGAGGTGGTGGCGAAACTTACTTGGGTACTAGCCGTAAAGTAAGCCAAGTGCCCCTGTGAAAGAGATACCCACGGATGAAAATGCAGCTTTGTGAAACTGTTGCTGCGCACAAAGCCGCGGTTACCTACGCCCTGCTTCACCGATGACGCGTTGTCTTTGCACTGCCATTGGCTGCCGTAAAGGTCGCTCAGCAAGTTTACAGTTTGAGATCCACTAACAGGCTGCAGGAGCAGAATCTAATGTCTCTCTATCAAATTCGAGCACCTGCAATGAGCATTCAAATGACTCATAAAATCCTTGGTAATTTAAATCACATGTTTCTTATAAGATTAATGGCTACGCGATAAGTGCTTCTGGAGACAACATGAAAAGAAAAATGTGCTGATTACACAATCTAGAGAGTAGATTTTGAAGGATGAAAAAGGCTATGGATTTTTTTGGTTCTTGACGATATCTGAACACAGTAAAGTCGATCACGTGTCTTCATAGCTTACAAATGGTTTCATTCGTAGATGCAGTGACAGGGGATTTGAAACAATGATCTTTTGGAACTCGAAAAAAAGCGCTAACTTCTCAGGACTTTAAAGATCACCAGGTGGCATTCGGTAAGAAAGGTGTTGAAAAAGAAGAGCATGGAATTGCACAAATGTAAGCTCGCAAGGCTGTGTATTAGTAGGAGCTTTTTAAAGGTCAAAGGCGACCGTTATGATTGAAAATGATGGAGAGCAATCCATTAGAGTTTGAAAGAACGCCATTAGAGCTGTGATTTTCTTAATTAATGTTGTTGTTTCTGATTAAGCCATAATTTGTGGCTTTTGAATAGGATAGCCTGATAGATGTAAAAAATAGTGTGGCTCAGGCCTAGTCCTATTCTAATAAGACTCAGTAAAGACATTCAGAGCTGCAAAATTTGGAGCTTTATTCTCCCTAGTCAAAATTTTACTTGGGAAGATGTTTGATTTGCTTCAGCGCAGTTCCATTCGGGGAGAATATTTGTAGCAGACCAAATGGCATTGCGAAACACTCCAAGTTCCAATTCATCTCAAGGCAACGATCTGACGGAAATAGTCCTCCACCAGGACAGCAATACCCCACAGCGGCCTTTCAAAATCATTAGTAAAAGACCGATGAGGGAGGGAAAGAAGAACTAGGCCAGCCGTTAAAAAGGAATTTAAAAATGCGCAAAGAACTTTGTTCTGCTTAGGAATGCTTATTTGGTGCCAACCTTACGAGACTTTTTGAGGTAGGAGGCGATGCACTGCTCCAAAAGGCTATGGGAGTTGATTACTTACTACAACTAATTGAATGATCCTAGTTGTTTGGAATAATCTGTGTCATGACAGTGGTCTACAAACAGAGACTCAATCTCTTTTTCGTCACTTGTGGCCCAAAAACGCCAAAGATTTTGGAATTGACGCAGATGATGTACGTTAGGTGTTTTCTTTTGGGTGTGCTTGTGTATGAATACGAAGCTTTTGACATGTGTGTGCGCACTGTCAAAATCTTGATGCGCCTGGCTTCTCACATATGATTTTAAGGATAAACATCTTACCCAAAGCATGAGATACTGACTAATGAAAGGAAAACACACCGGCAAGTCGGAATGCGACACTTCATTGAATATTCTCCGCTCACAGTCTTGGTTAGTAGACAGCCCCAACACATCTAGTTGATGGATATTAGCCGTTAATAAATGGCCTTGAGAATACAATCTATAAAGAGCACTTCCACCTGTAGCATACCACACAGACAGCTCCATAGGCACAAAGGAGCACACATCAAAAAACGTTTAGTTTTTCGAGGATGCGGCGGTGCCTCAGTCGTATGAGATGGATGGTGAGTGAATGGTTTGGCGAAAAACGACGTTGCAACAGAGGTCTTTTTTTAGTACAAAGAGGCAGAGTTTACGGTTTAGAATGAACGACAAAATTTCAGTAATGTACTTAAAAGAGGTGATGAGGACTAAGCTGACAGTCCTTTAAGCCTAGTATGTGAAACCTATTTACTTAGACCCAACCCCAGCTCCTCTGAATCCTGCAGGTGTAAATGGAATGAGTTGTTTTGGTGCTCACATTTATTCCTAGCTATTCAGCCTCTCGATGCTCTAGTTGCGGAGCGTGACCCATTGAGTGTTTAAGTCATCTTATTGTGTCACAGACTGTACCATCGACGAATGAGGCAGCAAAATTGGCTGGAAGCTGGATGACTAGCCAGCTGACTTCTACGGCTTTGAAGTTCGGTTCATAAAGAGTTCACTTGGCAGGCAAGGTGCAAATTGGCCATCTGAATTTGATTGAGCCGATATTTGGTGGTAATAAAGTGGATTAAGGGTAAGTGGGTGAGAGAAGCAAGAACAGCCAACACAACTGTACCGATGGATTGATACATTTATCTGTGCTCTTATTAAGTTAGGTGAAATTCATGACTCACCTAGTACCTAATATGTTTAAGGTCATCACAAATTTTCACATCAAGGTTCGGGTCAGTCGTAACCCATAAATGCTTGAGGACAGTAACCATCAGAGAACTCAGAAATCTGACTATACGTAAAATCTAGTTTTAAGTTTGGCTCCAACTGAGATCTTGATTGCGATCAAGCCCACGCAAACAGACACCAGTGCGTGGGAATCAGAAAAAACCTTTTTTCATGCTTCAACACTCAACAACACATTTCAACTGACATCAACTACACGGGGTGAGTGGTCTCGACAGCGGTGGTAAATGAGCGAGCACCTCGGTATACTATCCTGAAACGAGTTTGTTGACCTGTGGATAGCTTAAGCATGGACGGTGAAAAATTTGTACTGTTGCAAGAATGAATTGCCATAAACATGCTTGATCACTCTTTGGAAGAGATTAAACAGGATTGGTTGCATATGACAGGACCTCTTAAATACTCATAAAAAGACTATTAGAAATCCAACTATTATTTTGCCTACATTTCCCATTTGTGACTGCTTTTAACTTTCCTGATGTTGCTGTCAGATTGAGATGGACACATCAAAGCAGAGAATATGCCACTTATAAAACACCGGTTTAAGTAAGTAGGAAATATTTATTCACATCAACGAATTCCGTACGACGGTTCCGTTCTGCCCTTCGATGGAAAAGACTGGCTAAAGGAAGCCATCTTCTGTGCCTTAATAGGAGAAAGTTTGCAATTCTTCAAGTTTAACACAAAGGGCCATAAGAATGATTTAATCGGACTGATTGTATCCTAAGTGGTGTAAATGAATAAATATTACGTCTCCAATTTTACACATTTGAAAGATTTTTGGCACAATGAAGTTACGGAATAGGAACGTAAACAATGCAGGACATTTACTTGTTTATTACGAAAGGCTTGGGGATTGCTAGCGCTTAGTCCTGTCCCGTGGGCTCATATCCACCAGAAATTTACTCTAACTGCCTTTGAAGACGTACGGAAAAAAATCGCTGACACTGATGCTTAGGCTGAAGCACGTCCACCGGCAATGTCTCCAACCTCCATCCATCGTACGCCTACACAATGACCTATCCGTCCGTGATAATGCGCCCCTTGCGTTCCTATTTCATTTACTCATCTTGTAGATTGCTAAATGCATAAGCTCTATCTACTGAGTAGCTTTTCCATTGCCCTTCTGATTGATTGCTCTTAAGAGACTGAGGACAGCAGCATCCACAAACATTAGGCTGTAAATATTAGCATCGCGGTTTGGAAAATTGCTAACACACTTGATAACTGGTGACAGTCTAGGTTATGACAGTTTACCTCTAATTTATTCGACAGGAAACCCGACCTTACGCAGCGATTAAAATACATCTAGTGACGAGGCGAGTTGCTATCTTCTGAGTGAAATCAGTAGGAAGGTTTTAAAAATGTGTTGCTTAATGCTAAACAGGTGTGCATTACTGCCCTCCGGATGCCCCAAGGGCCGGTTATGAGCTCATTCTACTGCATAGTCTGCAAATGCACACTCCGGCAGCATCATCGGTAACTTTACATGCATCTAACACGTTAAATGACATTTCGTCAATCGTCTGGAATTAGTGCGCTCATTTTATTCACCAAATAATCAACAGCTCCATTTAAAATTCAAGATTTTTCAGAATATTTAGTTGCACTACACTATAAATCGCTTTATTTGGGATGTCGCAGCTTTTCCGTGGTGCTTGAGCGCTATCATAGGATTCGAGGTAAAATAATCAAAGCATCTACTATTCTAGAGTTTGCTTTGCAGAACTGGTCCTCCTAAACGATAGATTAGCGACTGTATATCAAGATGCTACTGACTTAGATGATTCGTCGAAACGGAGGGGAACTCAAAGTCCGATCAAACTTCAGTGAAGTTTAGCTGATCTTCAAAGTGGGCCAACACTGACCGCTGATTTGGTGGGGTTGAACTCAAGTTCAAATCACCGTGAGCAATGTGGTGAGCTCGTCCGCGATCTGGATTCTGCATCAGCTCCCCTGACAATAATACAGATACCGCGATCAACAATTCGGGACTGTGGTGTAGCTGTACAAACGGGACTAAGACTGTAGCGTTTATTATTTTCCCTGGTTTGGTCCTTCTGATTAGACAGCGCGAATCTTGTTGGGTCACATCTCACAATTTATTACCACGCCTTTGCAATCTCCTAAATCTGTCAGGTTGACAATAAATTTTGCTTAGAAATTACCGAGCAATTAAAGGGCTACTGGGCTCTGTGTTGTGACGCAGTGCTGATCAGGTCGGGGCTAATCAAAGTCGTTAAGTGCCTTCAGTGGCTACAAACAAAGGTGTCAGTTAATTTATTAGGTGCCACTGGCACTGACACTGATTTCATAGGCACTATCCAATTTGAATGAATTAGAGTCATTATAAGCTTAGGATGAAGCGACAAAGAAGAAGCGTGTGGTTTAGCGCCTGTCTTTCTAATTCTCCAGCCGTAGATTGCTCCATTATGTTGATCAGAATGTTTGCCCACCTCCCCTTCAGCTCGCAGCAAAGGCCTGTTTATTGGGCCTTAAAAGCCAGGAAAGCCAGATCCTTGATTTGAGAACATAAAAAGAGATGAATGAGTTTTAATGGGTTGTGATCGAGATCAAGACACAGTCGGCGCATTCGAGGACTTTTAGTTCACACCTCCGTGGAATCAGGAGACCGCCATGTCGTCTTGTGGGTGGCCGTATACCGAGACAAATGCATACTCCAGTTTACAGACATGTACTGGCTAGAGAAACTCAAAAATTGGGTTTTTCAATGTATTTCGCCCTAGTAACTAAGGCATGATCCACCTCTCCACGTGACCAAAGAGGAGAACAAGTAAAACCTTACGAATAGCACATCAATACCATCTAATTTCACATTAAAGGATAGTTTTGTTATTTATTCTTCGCTTGAACATAGATACACAAGGAAAATTAGGCTTTCGCGAAATAATATTCATTTATTAACGACTTCTAAGAATCTCTTCCCATACATAACACAATGCGCCAATGCAAATGCGTAGAATAGCATGTTAGTCACGGTTTTTGTTCAAATCACTGCGCAGACTGCGTACTTGAGCATTGGTAGTGTCGACCTCCAACACAGCCCACCGAATCGCCTCACACATGCTGACAAACACCTCTTCTTGGTGGTGGAGGCACCAAACTCATTGGAGATCCTGGAAAATGACCTTTGTCTAGTTTTTGGAGATCGCGCTTAAGGCTATCAAAGTGACCACACCCAGCCTTCGCCACCTCTGTCTGTTCCAATTTCGGGTCTAGACTGAGAAGCCCTGGAGCGTTAAGTGTCGGATTGGGGACAACGACACTGATGCTGATCATGATGCGATGTAAGCAACATGGCGAACAGCGCCAAATACGACATTCAGTCGAAAAATCATCATACACACCACGCAGTCGTATTGGTTGACGGTGGGAGTCTGGTAAATCTCACAAAGATACGCCTCATTCTCAAATGATACCACATAAATATCAACAAAATGCCAAAGGTAGATATTGAAGCCACTATTCTAGCGAATTCGTTGTAAATGAATGAAACGATCCTCATTGACGAGTTTTTTACACTCATCAGTCCATTCATGGAGGGTGTTGGGAAAGTAAGCGGCGATAGAAATATTGTACATTGCACTGCCAAGCGCCAAAATATGGATGGGGTTGTGGCATTTGGGTGTGTCATGGCTCAAGCACTTGGTATTAGATAGGGAACCCTGTGTGTTGTATCGTATCGCCTTAAACACAGCCTGTGCCTCCAACTCCACCCCTTGGATTTGCAAGTGCAGAAGATAGCATGTGGCACAGTGCTGTGTCCATCCAATTCATTTGGCTCACATAATTGCGTATGATGCCTTCGAAAGGAGCAGATCTGAGAATCCACTCCATACTGGACATCGCCTCACTAACACTGACTAGGTCTGCAGCATTGAGGTATTGACAAATTTCGATTTGCAGACTTGCGGGAAGCAGCGGGAAGTGACAATCGATGAGTCCGATTGCCAGCCTGTGATACGTTCGCTCACAGCAGAGATCAGATGAACGGAAAGAAGAAAAGGTCAAAATAATTTCCATTGGTACTCACTCCAAAAATATGCGCCTCTTGTGGCTTGACTGCTGTTGTGCAGGTTCTTGCCATCGACTAAATTCGATGCATCTGTGAAGCTCCAAGTGCGATGTTTAAATGCTGCCCCACCTTTTAAGGAATATATAGACCGATTGCACTGCGGTTTCTCTCCGTTCCCTCCTCTAACCCCATATATGATAATACTAATTTGAATTTTGTCAACGCAGTTTGACAAGGTCGGGGTTTAGACGACCTGCGGTCGAAACTTTCATTGCGTGTGGATTAGATGGATGGAACAACAAATGATGTTAAATTAACAGCTATCTCACCACTTTTGCCCTCCAGCTCACATTTTGTTGCATAATGAAAGGTCAGAGCTCTCCACGCGATTGCTCGATGCAACCTGTAAACAACCTAACGACAAAGTGTACGCATTCAACCAGATGTTCATTTTTCCAAGATGAGCGAGAGTGTTGTGGAAGCCGCATCGGGATCAGCGAAAAGACAAAAAAAAACGCATGGCGGAATGGATCATAACGACAATGAGCGATGACTGCAGTACAAACAGCCCACATCAGCTCCTCCCCTCCCTCTCACGCTTTCTTCATCCAATGTGACCAAATCGTCTTTTACTAGATTCCACTTAGCTACTACCTATCTGAAAGTAGAAATGCAAGCCCTGTCTATCAGTTACGCTAGTAATTCTCTAGTTGGGATGTTCTACAAAGCGTGTTGCCACTTCCAAGTAAAAAGGGAATGAAGCAAGCAGCGGGGTGGGGCAGCATCATGAGACGACACTGATGCAAACAAAGCACAAAGCAGCGCTGTCGCTTTGGGCTAAGCATGCAATCGGTGCGGTTACTCGCATGTGTGCTATCATTTCACTTAAATTATAAGCCATTTCAACTTTCCCTACTAGGAGCTATGGGCCGCGTGGTAGCGCGAGATTTCCACATCCTCAATATTGGCAAACACCGTGGCAGAACTATTTAAAATCTCACGGTAACAACCACCCCACTTCTCCACCTTATTTCTATGTTCAATTCACGTCCCTCTACGTTTTGATCATATAAACGTAGAAACCTGGTGGTATACAAACTCGACCTCTGTGCAAACAGTTCACGAAGACTCCGCCAAGCCACATCAATACTGAAAGTCTTGCAACTCTGCAAACAAAAACCAAATAGTTTTGGATCCAAAACGTGTCTACCTGAACACACTAGGATTAATTCTTCAGAAGTCTTTCTAGTGTTGAGCATACTCATACTCCACCAATTCAGCCAGGTGCTCCATTATTCATGCAAACGATTTGGACAACGGAAACTCCACCGATACGTCCCAATAGCACATTACAAATGATTCACTTTTATGCCGGCAACCCAATTTATAAAGCACACAAATTCATAAGACGCATTATCGATGTTTGGCAAAGAACTAGGAGGTACACAACGCAATCCAGCCACTGTGCTCGTATGTGGACTCATCCAGTGTGTGCAGAAATAGTACGAGTAGCGCTGGACGCATAAAAAATTGACGTTTGTTTGATACAGCAAAGATGAGAGTTGTAGAGATAGGATAAGTACCAGGAGATCGATTAAATTGCAAGAAACTGATATCAAACACTTACGAAAACGTTAATTGCATAAAGTTGTTAAATGTGAGTTCGAATAGATAATCGCCATCAGTTGCAGTTTGTCGGTCGTGGAGCGTATTCATGATCTGCCATGCATTCATATGCGCAACTGTTCAGCACGCCTAACTCTCGTGAATTTTAGTATCCGGCCTTGATAAGAGCCATTTCAGATTTGGTGAATGCATTTTAGACCAGTAAATACGTTGGAGGTATATTAGAAGGGCATTTGGATGAATTGAAGCGCCATATCCACACTCCGAAAACGTTCTTTTCCAAACAAAGCTCAGATGAGAGGGACCGGTATCGTTTGAGTCATAGTCTATCCACTCTCACACGAATCTACAATAGTTCCTCGATTGAGTTAGCTACGCAACGCGGAAATCAGTTATAGAGTAGTCTTTTTAGATAGACAAATGGAGTAGATAAGCCAAAACATTAACCCGACAGTGGAAAGGTATAAGGATACGAAAATATCACTAAAATAAAGTGGATTTTACTAATACAAGACCCTACACTTCTTTTCGGGCGGTACGAAGCTAGTTTTGGATATGATTACTTGGTATCAAGACTCGCAGGACCGCTGTCCACTAGTTCATTTGAAGCCATCACACTAAGGCAACTACACATAGTCAGGCAAAAAGAAGTCGTAGAGGTCCTCATAGCGATACCAAGAGTCATTATTGAGGAGCAACAGTACATTAAAAGCGGAATAATTACTTGAGGCGCAAATCGCAGGAGAAGAAACTAATTTGCATATTAAATTGGCTGGACTAGTACAAACTGCACTGCTGATCAGTACCATACAGATAATAAAGTTGGGATCGGAAGACCACGAATTAGAACTAGTTTCTAAGAATAAGCCAGCACGTACAATCGAGGAGTCAGTTTAATAAAAGTACACCACTTTTGGGAACCAGAAAAACAACCAGAAGGGAAACAGATTAAAAATAGCACTTACACAAACTGGGAAACTCGGATAAAAGTGACAACCGTCTCAAAAGCAAAATACACACCACTGGTACGACCTACGGACTGATGCACACAACTACAAAATAAGCCAGTCATATTGAGGTGGGGTTCTTGAATTTGGATCCATGCCTGAATGAACCCAGAGTGGTAGTGCGACAGAGGTACAAGCTAAAGCATTGAAATGTACGCTTTATTAATTAGTAGAAGTAAAATGATCTGCTTCTTTTAAGCATACATGCAGAACTTTATAAAATTGTCGCAAAGAACTGAAGAACAATTTCCCTCAAAAAGAGCCAATGTGATGCCAAATTATGATTTAGGGCTTTAAAGATTCCTTTTTTGGGCAAAATTACATGTGGTTAAAATGTGGCTCTTAGCTTAAGCATGCAATTTGAAAAAGCCTAGGCATGTGATTTGAAAATGTCTGATTTTGTGTTTTAAAAGCCAAAAGCACTTATATCACCTCAAAATTAATTTTGTAAATAGCTTGCGGGCAAAATGGTCGTATGTCTAGATAACCGATCCTTGAACAAGTTGGTGAAACATTGCCAAAATGGCATTCTATTGAAATCAACACACCGCGAAATTGCTGTAGTACTTTGTTTGTTTGAGCCGCCAGTATCGGTCACTTGGGTGGCCATATTGCACTAGCCGGTTGGCTGGCCACCGGACCATGTCAACAGTCCCCAATTCCTCTGCTCCAACAATATAGGTATTCTGCCCTATTGCTGTGCCCTCCCTCACCTTACAGGAAGTCTCGGGACGCTACAGGCTCTACTTTGCAGCATGGTTCTGAGTCCGAGTCGGTGCCTTCATCTCTCCTGTTCTTCATGTGCTTCATAACATTTTTTGTGCCTTTACTAAACTTGCCGACTTAAGCATTAATTTAACAGGATCGAGTAAGGTCAAAGTTCATGATTAAGTTCGGATTCAAATGATCACAAACTGTTCAAATTAAAAAGGTAATTAAACAAACTCAAACTGCTTCTACTTTGCAAATGGGCAGTTAAGAAATGCGAACTAAATCGGGGAAATCTGTTGAACTAGCTCGATGGTTAGCAACTTGCACAAGCAAAACAAGAAATTCGCATAATTATGTGTCTCAATTCAATGTTACCTTGATGGTAACAACAAAAAAATGGGATTTGAGGAAGTTCTCCACTCAGTGGGACGTCTTTGGAAGGACGTGGTCGCGTCCGTCAAATCTGCATGCTCGTGAGCCTGGACATACAAGCCGACTGGCATGAGTCGTCGGAAGGTCCGAATTCCCCATATTATCCTGGTTTAATTTGGCAGTAACGTTTACACTTTCACAGGGCACGCTGTCATCCATCCTTGGCAAAAGATCGGTTTGCTTAGTGGAAACACAGTCTATGCTGCCGCGGTGTGATACATAGCCACCAGTCAACTGGATGTCTGTACTACCCGGCATTGGCTGCTGGGTGAAGAAGGGTTTTGACCCCCTGTAGCCCCTCCACTTCATAGAACAGGAGGTTGTGGAAACAGAAACGGATGATCTTTTTGCTAATGCATGAAGTGGCGGAACATTGTAATGCAGTCGTCCGGATGGTGCATAGTCGCCTTCGAATACCACGATTGGTTGCAGCCCATTGGGATTGCGAAAAGCCCATTCAGCCACTTCAGTGTTCGCTTTTGGTGCCTCCATTCCCTTCCATCAACTGAATTTCACTTAACTGCTCCAAAATATTGATTTTTAGCTTGGACAGATCAGGTGTCGGGAGTGTTTAAAACATGGGCTGCAAAATGTACCATAAGTTTAAAATATTTAATTAATACCATTTAATGTGCTTATATAGCGTTCCGAGCATTCCCTTAAGGTAAAAGAAGGCATAGTACTAGGGAAGAATGCATAATCTGGAAGCAGAAGGCTTGGGGGCTGTTGGTACGGCCCGGAGGCTGGCCAACCGGATAGTACAATATGGTCACCCAAGTGACCGAAACCGGCAGTTCGAACAAACAAGGTATTACAGCCTAATCTGTTAGCGCGTTTGAACTCTTGAAGGGCTTCAACCTAAGGAGCATGTGCTAGACGAGCAAAGAAGATTTGCATAAATCAGAGCAGGAACTACCCGCCATCTGCCAACCCAAAATGATGTGTGATGAAGAAATGCCTTGGAGCATGTAATCCAACAATGTATGGCTTCAGCTCATCGGTCACTCACAACATAAAATAAAGTAGATCCTTGAAAGAATGCCTCAATTTGTGCAAAAAATGAATCATTCCCCACCTACCATGAATAAGGCTGCCCCAAAGTGGTACTGATAGATTGTCCAAGAATAAAGATAGGTTGCAGTGGGCGGTTAATTGCTCCAATACACATTTAACTACGGGAACAAATCAGTCGGTATATGGAAAATGCCAAACGGGTTTTAGGAGGACGGAATAAGTACGATTAAGAAAACCGGATTTTTTTTACCATAAACCACCTCTGACGCCAAAACAAGACATTATTACAGGAATTCATGCATCACAAACATGCGGAGTGGTTAAAAACCTATGGACTCATTTGTACAGTTGCGTAGCAAAGCAGAATTACGAATTGTAGATGTAATACTTTGTTTGTTCGAACTGCCGGTTTCGGTCACTTGGGTGGTCATATTGTTCTAGCCGGTTGGTCGGTCTCCGGGCCGTGCCGACAGCCCCCAAGCCCTCTGTTTCCAGAATAATGTATTCTGCCCTAGTACTGCGCCTTCTTTTACCTTAAAGGGAGCCTTGGGACGCTACAGTAGAGATCGAAGTACATGCATTATTTGACATAGTTGAGCCAAACATAGAATTGCTAAAAAACACCATACTGGAAGTTACATCTTGGGCTGTGATACTTTATTTGCTTGACAGCCGGTTTCGGTAACGGTCATCTGGGTGGCCACTAGGCCTGTGCCGGGTGGGCTGGCCCCTGGGCATGCCAGCAGACCAAATTCCCTTCCGATTTATTTTGTCTAAGCATTATTGCAATCAGTTGTAATCAGTGCTGCCGCGGGAGGCTTACCGAGGGGAGCGTCAGGGACGACGCTCGAAAGAAGAGAGTGCTGTGTAATAATTTATTTGTTCAAACTGCCCGTTTCGGTCACTTGGTTGGCCATGTTGTACTAGCCGGTTGGCTGGATTCTGGGCCGTGCCAACAGCCCCAAGCTCTCTTTTTCCAGAGTATATGCTCCGCCCATGTACTGTGTCTTCTTTTGCCTTAAAGGAAGTCTAGGAATGCTACTGTAGCGTCCCGAGGCTCCCCTTAAGGTAAAAGAAGGCGCAGTACTAGGGCAGAATATATATATTCCGGGAACAGAGGACTTGGGGGCTGTTGGCACGGCCCGGAGGCCGACCAACCGGCTTGAACAAGATGGCCACCCAAGTCACCGGAACCAGCAGTTCGAACAAACAAAGTATTACACAGCCCCTCTCTTCTTTCGAGCGTCGTCCCCGACGCTCCCCTTCGTCCGCCTCCCGTGTCAGCCATCACAACGTAATCAGTGCTGCGAGGAGCACCCACGAGCTAACCGTCCCAGTCGTCGAGGTTCGAACGCATGTGTTCCTGTAGTGCCATCAATTCCGCGTAGCACTCAGTGCAGCAAATGCGCGCCTCTTGGCCCTCCTCTGGGCTTGGAGTCCACGGCTAGTGTCGCTTTAGTTGTTAGTAGCTTTCCTGTCGAACACGAGGGCGAGGGAGATGCCGAAGATGAACGTCGATCTCGACCCTTCTGTTACGAGATACCAAAGGTTCTCCCCTCCGTAGCACATGCACTTCTTTCACAACGCCGACGTTTGCCAGAAACGGCATGGAGCAGGATAAAATCCATCAAAGTCGGGTCAGCTTTCCGCTGCCACCAATGTAGCGTCCCGAGGCTCCCCTTAAGGTAAAAGAAGGCGCAGTACTAGGGGAGAATACATATATTCCGGGAACAGAGGACTTGGGGGGTGTTGGCACGGCCCGGAGGCCGACCGACCGGCTAGAACAAGATGGCCACCCAAGTGACCTAAACCGGTAGTTCGAACAAACAAAGTATTACACTACAATCATGCCTTTGGTATCATTATGGAAGTCACAGTGATTTTAATAAAACCAAATGGTTTGCTATTATGTGTCTTTGTGCTGAGTTAAAGATTTCGAGTTGCAGCAAAGTGGGAAACAGGCAAAAAATTTGAAGCAATGAGAGGAAAACAAATATAGCGAAATAATCTTCGAACTATTCATAGGGAACTTAGATGTGAAGTTCAAACGTTGAGTACTTAATTTGTTTTATTCTTCCAACTTCCACTAATTTGTGTGGGTCATTACAAAGGAGGTTTATTGTAGGCTTGTGAGGTGTCGGTAAGATTTTACATAACAATGCAACGACCAGTATGTGTTTTCTTCGACTGTAATCAGACTATATATTTTTTGACAGCGTATTAGTTGAATCCACACTGCGTCCTAGGTGTATTTACCGCCAAGTAGCTAGTTGCAAAATTGCTTAGCAGCAAATAAGGACAAACATTTCAAAACAAAAGGATGCATTCCGTTGGCACGCACATACTAGCATCAAAAACAATAATTATCTAGTAATTTTTTCGATGATTATAGTGGAGTACATTGCTACAGGATAAGGTAAGTTAGGTTTCTTATCGATTAGCTCACTATAAGACTTCACTTATTTACAGCGAACTAACCTTACTTCTCTATACATCTTCTTCTGATTACATTACAGCAGTCTTCGCTTTTTTTAGTTACAGGACATGAATGCGTACGTTTTCTAACCTACCATCTTAGATTTTCCTTCTGTAAGAGGTAAATTCGTCTTTAAGACATCCTGCTAAGTAATTTTTATGCTTTTAGTGGATATAAGAAAGAAAATGGCATAAAAGGTAGTTTGCTCACATAAAGTGCCGCATGTGCTCATCATATACTGATTGTGCAAGTTCAATTTAGGAGGGAATCCTGAAGCCGAATTTTCGGGCAAGAATGTACGCTTACTGAACACCTACCATTTTCTAAAATTTAATTCGCGTACTACTTTGCAAGCATTCTTCCTTCGTTGTTGGGCCATATGGTAGCTCTGATAAAGACAAAACTTTAGAAGATCATCTTGTTGTCTTCCATGCACCTCTAGTCGCAAGTCTATTTTTATTTAGCTAATAAGCTTAACGCTTTTTGTTGGCATAGTCCTCTGCGTAAAATGGGTTAACTTATAGTTATCAAGAAGCATAACTAAGCAGTAACCTATCCATTAGGCATTCCTTATTTTCCTTATCCTGCGGACTTAAATTGTAAAATTTTGCTTAAACCTAATGCAATTTAAGCTTATCTGCCTTGCAAATCACAACAAAAGACATTCTTCTGTTTTTAGATAATGTGTCCAAAATTGATTTACAAACCTGTTTGCATTGGTGATCTGATCAAAGATATATCCTGTTTACAGGATTAATATGTGTTGCTAGTCACATTTGAGTTTAAACTCGGAAACCTGTAATACAGTTTGACATGAGCGATAAAGCAATTCGGTTGTGTTTGCATAAGGTGAAGTGGCTGTGGAAGCTAAGCGCATAGATGCCACGTGCGCTAACAGGTGCTAAGAGCCTTGCAGGACTATCGATTTGTTCCCCGTTTTTTCCTCAAAAGTCAGGAAATCGCACTACATTTTAGTAGTTTAGTGATTGCTGGACTATCATTAAACGATGAGTAAACGAACAAATTGCTGGTTACTCTTAATTCATTTACTCACTAACCCATCTCACCCTTCTGAGGCACGCACCACCTCCCCCCCCCTCCCCCCCCGAGAACTGGTTTTGCGTGCGCTTGCCCCTATAACGACTGTTTTACTGCAAGTCTCTTACTAAAAGCCAAAAGGCTGTACCTAAGACCCACCCACTGGGATACTACTCGGAGGCTTGCAAGGGAAATGACTTTCTTCTCTCAGTTCTCACCCGACTCGTTTATTGTGAGGGGGTGGTATGAATCATTAAATCATTGAACGGCTACTTGATCGAGTCACAACTGTCTCCCTAGATCTCTGAGCACATAGCCTGATTAGGCATGGTGATGCCGGTTTCCGACCACTTCCTGTTCATCAAGTATAAATAGCAACCAATATTATTCCATAAACCCTAAAAGTGACAAAGTTAGAAGACTAGTACTTTATTATTTATTTCAAGCCTTGTTAAAATATACTTCGTTTTTTTTGCTTGCAGGCTGCAACCGACGCTAAGTAAGTTCGGTGCATCGAATACTCTTTTATTTTATAAAATTACCTATCAGACCTATAGTAGAACACGACGCTTCCTTCAAGAATTAAAATCTCTCTGTTGAGTTCCCTTTAAAGTCATGTTAGTGTTTTCCTTCATAACAATGAATAGCGTGAATTTTGGATGCGATAAAATACAATCGCACAGAAATCGGCACAATCTGTGAACCCTTTGGTCCACCAAAAGGCACCATTATCGGCTCATTTTTGGGTAGAGTACACCACAAGACCTTCTAAATTGTTATGCGCCATTTGACTTGTGACTCGATGCTTGTGTCGGGTATGGAACGGCTTCACCTCGCCAGTGAACGAGTTCGTGATATCTTGAGTGCTCTCCATCCATTTGGCAAATGCTAGCAGGTATCTTAACCACGTCACACCCTTTTTCCAAAAATAGCGTTTCCGTCTTCGCATATGTTAGGTTAGGAGTATGCCTTGAAATCACAAAGGCACTCTGCCTTTTGGGGTTAAAAAACTGAATTTTTTGTCATATTTTCAGGCGCACCTTCCCAAACCCGCCACCTGCGCAGAACGATTATGTAGGCGACAAAATTTTCCAATAAGCGCAAGAATCCATAGGGCTACACGAAAGTAGGGGATTTCAAAAGTTGCTAGAACATCTGTTCCCATATTGTCTGCAATCCTGAACTTTAGGTTTCGGTCAAGTAGCGATTGTAGTCTTCTATGAATTTGCAACAAGCCTAAGTGATCTAGCAGATCATACTACTTGCAAACGTTCAGAAGAGCTTGAAGGCCATGCTGCTGTGCCAAAATACAACTCACGGTGATCGTGGTGATTGCATAGCTCAGCACACAGTTGAACAACTCATCAACTGGCTACTTTGCTGTGACAACAAATAGATAGGGAAGTAGCCGACCCTTGTGGAAACCATTTGGTTAGATTGTCCTAACATAGATGATAGACATGGTCTGTCGATCTAAACTTGGCTGTATGCTTTAGGACGACCCAGCGCCCAAAGCAAACTCGTAAGCTTTTTTTGTTACCTTGGCAACCACTGTATCTAACACACACCTAAGATTCCTTAAACCTTTTAAAAAGGAAAGGACATCAGAACTATCCCTTCAACATATTTTATTGATGCCAGTCGCTAATAGGTTTGCGTTATTCATACTAACGTAGCATCGTTTTTTAAGAAGTGGGAAAACATTGACTTTTCTCATTTTTTTCCAGGAATCGATACGATACGCCCATTGGACAGCCGCGTCCAGAGAACTGTCAAAACAAGCCTGTAGGAGCCAGAATTTCCTATGTACTCCACCAAAATTGAAAAGATTACTAAGAATGACACCTGAATGAACGCTGCTTGCAATTGGTTGTCTATTTTGCCTTCATTTGTAAACAAACTGAATCACTTAAGTGGCAGTTTTAATAGGAGCCAGTTTAAATTATTGTTTCGTTTCTTGTCATATGCATGAATGTAGTACACTAATACTATAATTTATCATGAAAATGTATTTTAGAGTCCCTCGGAAACCAATTTTGGGTGGTAAGCTTTTCATAGTGAGCTGGGAACCTCTACATCCCACCTTAGGTTAAGGCTTTATAAACCCTGAATGCATATAGTACCTAAAAAGAAAATAGCATCGGAGTTTTTCATTCAAGACACTATATTTATGCTATTCATTATCAACTGTGCCCTGGTACTCACACCAATACGAAGTTATTTTTTTGAGAGGAAGGGGGAAACCGTAACTTTTCTGTTGCATTTTTAGCAGGTCACAAGATAGACCCCCATGTGCAAATCCACTTCCTCCTCAGGGACCATACATTCCCCGGCGTGTTTAGTTGAGTTAAAGATTCATACCCTTCCGAATTCATACAGTTGTTTAGCGAGAAAATAACACTAGCATTATTTATTTAGCTGCGGTAAAGCTCCACCAGAACTGCCGCCTAGATGGCCCTTGAGGGTAAATTTTAAAATCTTTCCATTATGCCTCTGCAAATGCAACTACTTTGCGTACCGTTCAATGAAAGACTTTGAAGACTCATTGTCTATTTGTACCGTCGTAGGACCAAACGGAAGACATGGGGTAGGTCTTCCACTCCTTTTCTCTGCCCATCATTGCCTTTCTTGAATTGGGACTCGTTTGATGCTCTTACACCAAAACCACCTAGTTAAATTTTTTTTTTTTAAAGTGCCTTCAAAGTGCTGCATTGGGCTGGAAGAAGGGTGATGTTTTTGGCTGTGGCCTACGCTTCTCCAGCCTAATTGACAGCAAAACAGCTTTCGCACATTGATATGTATGTGGTTGTCAAAGTGCAATCGAAAGGACACTCAGATCACTGTCAGAGTGCCTGTTCTGAGCAAACGCTAAAAATATGCATCTCGTTGAAGGGAACCACTCCAATTTTAAGGCTGACAGAGATAAAAATGAAACCGAGTATTTTTTTTTCTGCCGAGAGGTTAGCTAGGCGTAATTTTCGACCAGAAGGGCCAATGCATACATGCATGCAAGCATTATGCAATCAATAGCAAAATCTTGTTTTAGGTCGCCGCAGGTTCGTTAGGCTTGTATCTCGATCTCACGCATTTTAACACTTGCTTAGGTTTTCATTTTTGTGAATGATGGCTTCATAGACACTTTCTTGCTATGCATCTAGTCTTTTTCAAAAGCGCATATGAGATAGTAGTATTTGCAAATGCCTTGAAGGGCTGCCAGACAGGTGGCCCCTGCTGAGGGCTGTGCTGTGCTGTGCTGTTGCGCAGGGGTGCGACTCACAGAAACCGTGGCAATTGCGTAGTTCAGCACACAGTTTAACAAGGCATGAAATAACTACTTAGTGCTTATAACAGATGAATAAGGAACGAGCCGATTCTTGCAAAAACCAGTTTGTTAAATTGTCTATCTTAATTTGAATATTCAATTCAGGGCATCCCAACACCGTAAGCTTTTGCGATAACCTGAATGTCCCTGCATCTAACGTTTGGTTTTGACTTCATAACTCCCAAGTGCACATAACCTCTAATAGTGAAGGTACTATTGGCATTATTTTACTTAGTAATGAAAGAACTCCACCAATACCGCCTCGCGCGCCGTATCTTAGCGTAAGTTATGAAGAATATTCGTTAAGCTGTCTGATCAACTTCACCTCACCTACTCTTTCAAAGTTGACATAGGTCTGTGGAAATTTTTGATCACTTAATGCTCCTTTTTGCGTTTGTAGGATCAAAGGTAAGGTTGCATTCATTGCCTTTCGACGTTGATATAGAGGGCTCTAAAGCAAACGCCGATGTGGTTTAGGCCCGTCTCGTGTGCACATAACTTATAAGGATTTGTGCTGGAAGCGCAGTTAGTTCTTCGGTTACAGCTCACATGTTTTCATCGCGTAGTATTCCGCTGTGAACCTGATTGAAGGCACAATGAAGTCCACACACTAGTGTGTTAATGGTAGTCAGATTTACACAGATCGCAAATTGGCGTAGTAAGCTTTACGCAAAAACCTGGAAATCACTGCATCTAACGTCTAAATAAGGCTTCCCAAACCCCCAAATGCATATAACCTTTTAAAGGGGGGGGGGGGAAATGGCAGTATTACTTAGTTAATGTGCCTTATTTATGTCATGCATTAGCATATCCACATAGTCTGCCGTATCAACTAGACATTGTTCTTATCTTTGGAAGGAGAAGGGGAATACATATCTTTTGTTGAATTTTTAGCTACAAAATAAACGAAGCACCTAACAACAGAGCGGCTGGGCGTAGGCCAATTGTACGTGACAAAAAAATCAAGTAAATTTGTCAAAATCTCCATGAATACAAATTTCTTCTCAGGTTGATATCACATAAAGGTACTATTTTTAGCGAGACTAGACTTTTACAAACTACCTCTGGCTTTTCCACCTTAGCCCTTTTTCTATAATGGCCTATCATTTTGAGATGCAATTTCTTTACTATCCATGCGGTTCGCCTACTATGCTTCGTTCTTTGATTCTTTGGGCACCATGCTGTCAAATAGGAAATAAGGTAGGGCAGTTTTGTTTGGAACGAATGTATCTGCTTTTAGGCAACACTATTGACACGAGATTCATCAATACATAAACTCTTGCAGCCCCAGCCGAGTGCCACACAGGCAACAGACACACTCAGCCACGACGATGAGCAGAAAAATGCAGCTGTGCTAGGATTCACGAATTTGCCTTCGATTCCTCGAGGTCCTTCATTCGACGAAGTACGTGAAGCCCAATCCAAATCTGCATCTTTCAGCGATGCAAACCAGCAATTTTTTAGGCGCACATTGATAAATTTGATTCTCATAAGCTTCGCAGGCTATGCAACATACCTGGAGGTCCGTTGCATCTTGTTTGTTGGTGTACATACTACCGATACCCAACACAGATGGCACAGTGCGTTCGCTTAACACCATAAAACTCATGTCAGTTAAAGGAAAATATGCTTGAAAATACAGCCTCACTTTGCCATTTACAGACAATGAGAATGTCGGGTGCTCTCAGAACACCTTCTCCTGAGTGCATGCTATCTGCAGTCACTCAGGATTTCAGGACTACTAGCCATGCCCAAAAATGAAAGCGGATCAAGCCTAGCGTTTTTTTGCATTTATAGATGTTAGGGATGAAAGGAATTACTGTAAAAAAGTTATTATTTAGTGTTACTTGAATTCGTTTGTCTACACTAGTCTTTGTTCCTCAAATGGCATTCGTATTTGCAGCATTTTATAATAAAACACGCGACTGTGGAAGAGTAAGGTTATAGCCAGCTTTACAAACCGTTTTTAGGGGTACACGAATTCAGAGCCAGCGCCGTAAGCTTCTCGTGATAGCTTGAAACCCGCTGCATCTAACGCTTAGCTAGGGCTTTATAAGCCGCCAAATACGTACAAACTTTTTGGGCAGAAATTGTATTAGTCTGTTTTCGTTCAGTTCGGTCGAAGCCACAGCAGATTTGTCCTCCAAGAAGTCCCCGGTGGTAAACTATATGACTTCTCTGTTAAAATTTAAACTTGCCGTTTAAAGATATTTTTTGTGCAACATGTGGTATGTTCCATGTCTACTCTTTGCTAATCTGGCTACCTAAAAAGTTGTAATTATCTTTGGTTCCCGTTTGTGCCCCTCCTAAGGCTTTTATGTTGCCTTTGTTCTTTTTAATGTCTTTAGACGCAACCTACGACTAGAAAAGCCTTGTGGTTGATGATCCAGAACATTCCGGAGACCCAGCAACCGCTGACACTGGAATTTAAGGTAGACACATATTTGAAAGTATTTATGTGCATGGTGCCCTTGTGCATGTAGGGTGAACTAGTTTGCACCTTTATGACAGAATGGTGACATCGTGCGGTGGCTAAATTACGATCCAAAGTATCTTGAACCTAACCCTGGTCCTCTGCCTGATGATGAATTACTCGAATGCGAAACGTGGTCAGGCGAGTGCCTAATTGTGCCCAGTGAAAACGCGCGCCTCATCAGTTCCAATCTTGAGCTGGCTCAGTTGCTGCAGCACAGACCACGAGCTGTGGTTGTTGAGGCCTTCGTCGGTACCAGCAGTGAAGAGCTCTCCGTTAAGGTAATTTCCAACGCTGAGATCAGCGCAGTCCTTTTTGGACCCATTGTCTTCCAAAACATTTACCTAACATACTTTGTTTAAGGCTAATGAAGTAATCTACCTCCTATTCGAATGCGGTAGCGCCGAGTTTATGGCAGTGAACAAGATTTTTCGACGCGGAAGGGTGCCGAAAAGAGTGCTGAATGTTCTCCTTGCACCTCCGTGCCCAACCGACAGGCCTACTTATACTAAAAGGGGACCGTAATAGGAGTTTTGCAGCACGTCTTTGAAGGCACGTCCTTCTGAGGTACTAATCACTTATCTTCAAGAAGGGTCCTATTCACCGTTAAAGTGTTTGTTTATCTTCTCTTTGTTTTTGCCCTTAAATGCAAGCCATTAACGCAAAAGTAAAAAATTTGAAACATAACATGTAATGACTTTACGCAACTCCTCACTCTGTATCGCATGCGATGCTGTAGTAAATGATTCTGCTGATTCCAAGGAGTTTTAAACACTTTGCTAACCTATACATTCAAGAGTATCATTGATGCGGATTTCTTGTGACTGTGACGATGTGTGGCTGGTGCCAATTAGTCTGTGGCAGGGCTTGAGATCGCTTACACGTCCATTTCATTGAGCTCTGAGTGGGTGATGAGGGGAAACTAGCTGTCAGACACTTGTCCAATTTGTCCATATGCATGACGTACATAGATGAGGATTTTGCAATGCCACACGTCAAGCTATTCTTTTCTCATACATTTGGAATGATTCTATGGGAGCTGATAGCCGTTTAAACATGCTTAGTAAACATGAAAGTGGGCTTACAAGCCCTCAGTTGGTTAGAATTCCTCCCAGGGATAGAAGGGTAAAGATGATTAAATGATTTCAGTTGTTAAAATACTCACAGTCACTGACTTGTGTCGTGGCATACGTGCTATCTTGACACGTTATCTCTTCATCCATACAGAGCAGTCTTGAAGGCTGCTGGACCTCGCGAAGAAGCAGGCTCATATTGAATAAAGTGGGCACACCCATCACCAAATGTACGTTGCCCTGGAAGTAGCGGTTGGAAGGAGAGAGATCCAACCATGGCATTTAGCGAGTTGATTTCAGAGTATCCCCTCTGTGCTGCTGCGCTGAGACTTTGTCTCCCCTACTGATCAACTGCCACACCTCGACAGTCAATGAGATCACAAGTAGGTCTCATGCTCAAATAATTTGCTATCCAAGAATTCCAGATTGCTGGAATGAAGGAAATTGTGCAATGATCTGACACTGTAACTGTGCATTTAACTACGCAGACATATCTACCACCCTTCGTAAGATTTCACAAAGACCATTCAGATCGGCAAATTTCTAAACACTAAAATGTGAAAAAAATACTTTTAACTGCAGTATCTCAAGCCTTTTCTGTAGAGGACTTCATCCTGGGGAGCTGGAAGGGCATAAGCATTGCTCGAAACTGTCGTATTGGTGAATTGCGTATTTCAGTAAAGCACAAAGGACACGTAATGACGTCGAATGAGAAAACGGTTGAAAAACAGTGCGCTAGCGTTAGAAGTAAGATGATTAAACATGAGTGGATTGCATTGAATCATCACCAGAGGCCAAGTGATAGGAGTGTTATGCCAGTCTGGAGTTGGTTCTACTCACTAAACAAACAACTCAAGAACCAAAAAGCGCATAAATGCTGAAGCAGCTCTAAATACAGTGAGATGATGTTAAGTGGCTTAAATCACACTTATGATGTGATTTCAATTAAGGCATTAGCAATTGCACCTCCAACAAAAGGTAGCGGATTCGCGACGCTCTGATTGCGGATTAACTAAGACTCTCGACAATGACCTTTTGTCAGGTCTGTAAAGGCTGGTTTCAACGCACAAGTAAGGCAAAACAATCACCTGAATTTAGCCAAGCGAGGCACAGACCAGTGCGATACCCAATCCTGATCACAAGTACCACTTACACTTCTTTTAAGAATTCCATATCGCAAAGAAATGTGCATGCAAAAGTGACTTACTCGCTAATGAGACGGCAGTCCCATTTATGGATGATTTTGGTGTGGGCTGCTCTCTAATTCTTATTGATGACTAAGAACTGCTGTCAGTGTCACAACAACTACTCCAAGATTTGGACTAAAGCTATACGTTATTCGATACCATCGTTTTAACTATTTACAAAGCGTCAATCAATGCATTTTTATCGCGTAGCTATCCAACCATTCCGAAATTACCCACCTTGTATCCACTCACCTTGGCCACCAACTAGCGAGTGCCGCTGTACTCCGCATTCAACGTAGGCATTAGTGCGCCATTGCCGAAAAAGAATAGCTGAGAAAGTGCGAAATCCTAGAAGATTGGCAGAGAATGTTCCTCTGGGCTTATAGATATTTATTCCTAACGTTTCGTTAAACGTACACCAAGACTCACGTAACAGGGTAGCAGCCCAAAATCCGGATCCAAAAGTACCGATATGGCTCGATACGCAGCCAGATAAGGCGTTTGATCCCTAAATATAGGTTTACTTCATTTGCGAAACTTAGTAGTTTAATCATGAGATACTAACGTAGTGTTTTTTTCATCAACGTTTGATTTCAAATCCCGAAATTGAGACAGCTGATTCCTCGATGAAGCTAGTTTGGTTCATGGGATGGGGCTCTGGCTAACTTTACGGTGAGGCAAAATCAATGCGCATGTAGTGACTTTGTGAATGCTTATCGGAGACACTATTTAAACGAAACTTACCTGTGAATAAATCAAGGCCAGGCGTTTTGAATGCCCTCCCCCCAGATGCCCAACATGAAGTTGGCAACGCAACCACGTTGCACATTATTAATGAACGCCAATGAAAGCTATGGTCCTCATGCTACGAGGACTGCCATTGCTTGACGGCCAGATCGCTTACGTAAGTAGTCTTGTAAATCAACTCAAGTAAGGAGTCAAAACCAGATTTTACAAATCGCTAGGAACCACTGACTTATAATGTTTTTCATAGAATTTTGCCCTGAAAGATAACCAGAAAATAACACAGAACGACCTGGATTTTAAGACTTATCAAATATTTAAAGCCAGTCGCGTACAACCCAGATAACCTAGTGCCTGTGTCTTCTTTCAAAGATTAGCTTACTTTAATATAGCACTTCAATAAGCTTAGATGCCAAAAAACTAATCTTAGAATTTTGTTTAAGTACTCAGCAGGAAAAGTTGACTGCCGGGATTGCGTCTGCTAAGTCACAGCGCTCGTTTTCGTACCTGCCTGTGAGATGTCTCGGTTACACGAATTGACTGTTGATTTAGGTATCCTTTCATTTACAGAAATCGCATATTCTAATATTCGTTAAGACTTAATATTCTAACGATGCATGAGTGCAGTCTTGTCAAATTCCCTAATGCTCCCTTGGATTTTTAGCTATTGGTTTATGTTCTTATTTGCAATAAGGGCCTTTCGTTGCAGTGTTTTGGCTTGGAATGTTTCGAACATTGTTTGGCTTAACTGCTTGAGTCGCATGAATACTTGTGGCTATATTGCTCACATTGCGGTTGCACTTCTACGCTCGCAAGTCGTCATTCACATCAGTTCTGTAAGGGTATTTCTTTGTTTCGCATTCGTAGGTATTGAAGTGAATAAATTCGCCAGTCGGATTGAGGAAGAAAAGCGCAGAATAAGTGGTAGGTATCTTTTAGTAATACTTTGTCGAAGCACTTCACATATTTTGTTCTTTATGGGGCTTGTCAAGTCCGTTTTGAAAAATGTTGCGCTTATAGTGGTTTGCAGCTTTAGGGTTGAAGGCATTCTCATTGTGCTCGCTCTCAATGTTGTGGTTTTCGTTTGCGGTTGGGTTAATTTTGCTGCTAGGGCTAGCCGATTTTCGGCTTTCGGTACCGAAATTTCAGCTATTTTTGTGCCATTCTATTATAACGCTCTTCCAACGCAACTGATATCTCTTCTTGCTCTTGAATAGCGTGCTACGCATTTTAGAGCCTCACTAGTTAATCTCTCATTGTATGTACCGTTGAACCGGTTCTAGAAATGAACTCATGCTTTTTCTGTATTTTTCCCATGCTAACTGTTCCCGGTGCGGTGATATGGGGAGAAATAATTGGAGCGGTAGTGCTAATGGAGGAGAATTAGAACCATCATATGTGCATAATTTTCACTTTGCTCATCTAGTGTCGACACCTGTAGTTTACTTCATGTGCCAACCATTCTGACACCCTATAATCGCTCTAGCTTACACATCACACCACAGGAAATATTTTGCGTAGCTTTTGTTTTCGAATCGCCGGGTCCTATTTAAATGCTTTCGTAGAGGTCTTCCAGGCTTGCTTAACGTTGCCATTTGTAACCCATGTAGACATCTTGTTCAATCTGCCGTTCTCATGGATTGGCTATTACTAATGAATTCCAGTCTTGCTAGATTCGTTTCCACCACGTGGTGGGAATTCAGTTTGTTAATAGAGTTTTTTGGCTCTTTGTTAACTCCCGATAGGATCTTCTGCTTCTGCCATGAGTCGTTTCCGGAGGATTAGACCATTTGCTACCTTGAATAATAGCGATAGTTTGTTCGGCTTGCCTCAATTTTGTTTAAGTAGCAGTTGAGTCTTGCCACTGCCACTAATTCAAGCGTTGATAGCTTGGGACGGGTAAGCTTATCTGTTTTCTTTGCCCTTCGACTATAGCTGCCTTTCGGCTTATCATCACCATCCCCAACATCATCATCATTATTATTATTATTCGCCTCAGTATCAGCTTAGGTCCGTCTCTCATGTAGTATGCGACTGGCTCATCTGTGTGATTGATGTTATTGCGATCATCTTCTAGTAGGGAACTTCCTGCTCAAATTACCTATGCAACAGTACGCACATACGTAAGCTGATGTTAGTATGGGCTCTAGTATTCCCTCTGCCCCATCTTTACTCTACTCTGAGAATTTGCGTCTAATGATCACGTTTTTTGTCAGAAGAATGGTTAACCCAGCCTCTTGATGGTTGTTCAGATATAGTTGTACATGATTATTCCCACCAATTCCATTGCACGTATTTTTGGCTCTGCACTCGGTCTCTGTGAGGTCCTTCTCCAAGTCGAGTGTGGTTGACCTGTTCGCAAAGGTAGAATCATGGGCGGAATATTACGCAGCCTTTTTGAGCAGTCAGTACTGCTAACAGTAGGCGTACTCATTTTGGCTCCCTAGACGATTGTTTTACTGCCATTCTTTCTACCAGAAGCAAAAGCTCGATTGGACCGCCAGTTGAAACAACGCCTAGACAAGGAGGAGGAGACATCAGCACTGGAAGCTGATTTGGAGCGCCTTCAAAAGAACTTGTTTGTATCGGCCTCTACCGCGGCCACGGCCATCTGTGGGCCCTACCTGATGAAGGCCCTGGGCGAAGTTAGAGCTGCAGCTCAGCGTATGAGGTGAGGGTGGGTCATCGCACTTCTTCGCCCGGTCTTTATTCGCCAGTCTCATTCTGCCCCTCCTGATTCCATCGAACACCTTCCACCTGCAATACATCCATCTGTTGCATAGTCACCCATTCCCCTATGCTGCTTCTATTTATCTAGCCGCCCGTTCATGTGTCCTGAATCCATCCATCTATCTACCTCTATCTAGTCCGTCTATACGATTCACTCTTCATTAATTGTGCCCACTCTCGTTCAACTTTTTGGAATTCGTCCTACATCCATTCACCCTACACCCATGCAAAATGTATTTGCTTAGACTTTATCCCTCCAGTATCTCTATCAGCTTCAAACTCATCTATTCGTCCATCCTAAGTTTTTTTTCTTTTTGCCCTATGCTCATCCGTTTTGGAATTGTGGATACTTGAATTCATCATGGTTTTACCCATCCGTTCATCCTTGTTTCACCTATTCCCGGGACATGCGTCTATCCTGTATCCATCCCTGATCGTTTTACATCCATCAATTATTTTTAGTTCCATTAGTCATGCTGCTTTACCATTTTGTGCTTTCATCTTGTTTTCGTTCACTTCCTACTTAATTCTCCCATTACTTCCTATTATGCATCGTTTTTAACCTCACCGACTCTTGCACCGCTCATTCATTTGTAACATGTACTCCTTCATTTGTCCTAAATCCTTTCATCCATTCATCGGTCTATTCCGAGTGCAAGCATCCATTCATCTACCATTTCGCTTGGTATCTTTATTCCTACAAACCCATTACCACTAGTCGCTTCCTTTCTAGGGACGAGAGGATGGAGATCCTAACTGAATACAAAACCAAGTTGGATCAGTGCGAGGTTCTTTGCCGTCGAAATGCCATGCTGGAGGCCTTCATTGATACCTGGCGCAAGAGTTTAGCTGAAGGCAAAAATCTCTCCGGTAAGGCAGTCTGTCGTTTCCATTGGCTTTGAAATTCACCGAAAATGTGTCGATATGGTTTAGCATAGCTGGAGGGCTGTTTTGATGTTACCCTTTCTGGTCTTGCCAGCACTCGTTCTGGGTGTTCAAAGAGTGTTTTTTGTCACCTGTATGTGCATTTTAGAAGAAAAAATGAAATGTGGCAGTTATAATATTGGTTGTATCATCGATTTGCGTTGACTAGACATTTCCGTTATTATTTTCAGTCGAAAAGTAATTAATGTTGCTATGTTGAATTATCCCTTTTGATTGGGACTTTCTGCAGTAACCACTTGCACATTCTTCAATCTTTGCTATCTGACTAACTTGTTTCAGATGGTGTCGCATTGTTTGATTGTAAATAATGTCAAATCTTGCTTGTCTTGGTTCACAATTAATTTGACACGAAATTCGTCCGTTTGGCTTATCCTGGCCTAGCCTACTTATTGATTTGTTTGGGTGATTGTATTTGCCACATTCAGATCGATTTTGGTGTTAGAATGACCCACCACAGCGGAATTTTTTACTTAAACCACCGACCTATCAAATGAGCTAGGTAAGTATTCAGTCCATCACTGTGCTGCACTATCTACGCCACCATACAAAACAAAACCAGGGCATTCAAAAGGGGCGGGTTAACGTATGGGTAGATTTTAAAGAGGATCACATTCAAACTCACGGTGAATTCCTCCTAATTCGTTGGTTCATTATCGTCTATGTTTTCTGATTCAATCCGCCTTCTTGGTTTCTTTGAAATAAAGCTTTTATTTTACCAGAGATAGCTGTGTGACTTCAAACAGATTACTCACTGTTAATTGAAATTTTATTGTGTTGTTTATTTACGCTGTTCGTGTCTCCATTGGCAACGGTAATGGGTGAATTTTCGCACCTTTTCGCGGTAGAAGGCATACGAGTTGGGAAGTGTGTTTCAGCGGAGTTTATGTCGTGAGTCGGGAAATGAGACTGGTGCAATTTCCATGCCTTTAACGGGCTTTAATGGTCACTCTGTTGTAAGTTTCCACATCCTTACCAGCCTATATTGAATGGGTATTTTCTAAAGTATTTAGGTCGTCCATTTGAACGTGAGCCTTCTTTTAGGCATTGCCCAAAGCAGCGATGTTTTTAGGAATAAAGGTGTCGAGCACATCCCTCTCCACAAGCTCAAATGCAACACCTCAGCTATCCCATTAAAGGGCTGGCAGAGTAAAAGCAGACCCATCTTTGGTTCCGAATCACAACTGTCCTAAAAGACCCACACATTGGTTGATGGCAAGCGTAATTTAATACGATCGGCGATCACATTATAGTTAGTCAGGGTGTTCGGCAATATTATGCTTTCTTGATATAATCACTCGAAATGCTTGACGATATTGCCTTGAAGGCCGTCTCTGCCGTTCCTTTTGCGGCTGCTACTTCTACATCAGCCATCACAGCGAGATTTCTTCTCTGCAACGTGATTCTTGTATTTGAAAATCACGCTGTCTCAATAATGACACCGACTAAAACTCGTGTTTAAGTCTCATTTTTCTGTAGACGAGAGCTTGTGAATGTATAAATGAGTTTTACAGGTCTTTTTTCATGCACTAGAAAGACAGGCAGGTTGGTGGGTCTTATCAATGGCAATCCTTTCATTTACAGAGCTACCGGAACTCGTCAAGAAATTGTAAGTCTCGATTCTTCTTTACCATTTTCATTATTCAAATCTATAGATCGGAAGAAGTGGCTCGGTTCTATTCCGCACCTGTGCACCAGTTACTGGAGGAGGCGTTAGCAGAGGTTGGTTTATTATGCATCCCAAATTGTTTCTTCGTCGGAGGGGGATGCAAGATGGGTGTTAGCTCATTTAGTCGCGTTGTATCGTGAAATTAATTTTGTGCGCTATTCTACTCGTCGCTAATCGTTAGGCTCTTTATAGTTGGCTGTCGTGGGTTTAATTCGCTATGACTTAGACAAGGGTTGCATTCCTCTGCGTTGAATCTGATGCAATTATTGCGCAAAATTCGGCGGTGTTTGCTTTTGCCTATTAGTAATAAAACTGGGAATTTTACATAATAATGGAGTTTTATTTTATCCACTATATTGTTGCATTGCTGTCAACGAACAAACATTCACATCGTGGTAGGCGTAGGCTTACGTGCTTCGTAGAAGAGAGGTTTGACTAACTTGGCGATGAGGCTGAATCGGTGCGTATTCTGTGTCATCGCGCTTTCACTGGAAACAAATAATAATTTGAGGCTAGTTGCTTATATTGTTCTCTTAGACGCCAAACGCAGCTGGTGATTCAGCCATGGAGGTGTCAACGGTAAACGCGTCTGCAAGTGAGTCGATGTTGACGATCCCGGTCCCGTCAGCAGCAGTAAAACCACTGGTTGCCACAGCGGCGCATTTGGGTCTTGTAGACGAGGCAATCTGCAATGCGACGACGGTGGAGACGTCGATGTGTCGGGTTCGTGGCGGTCCTGAACCCTCCATTCTCCTTGGCGAAGGTGGTCCGGGAGAGTTTAGCCGTCTTGACTGTCTAGATGCGACGCTAACGGACCGCCAGGGTAAGTAAGTGAGATAACAAAGGGTAGTGTTAGGGCAGCCGAACATTCCTTTTTTTACGACTTCGTCGGTCATTGTCTTAGTCAAAGTCGTCAATTTGCTTTGTAAACGAGGAACGTTCAAGTCAAACCAGGATTTTAGAGCTTATACAAAGTGAGGAACAGATTTTGATGGGTTCCTTACCAAAGACTCCTAAGTTCGACTGAATCGTTTTGGGATAAACCAGTGGATTTTGGACATAGATTTCTGAAATAACAGCTTTGTTTACTGCTACTTTGCGAATCAAAACCACTTGTGCGATTTTAGGGTGGGTTGTGCATCTGCTAGTTATTTCACGATTTGAATGGCTGTTGCGCGATGGGAATAGGACTACCTGAGTATGTAGGTAACCGACAGTAGTCACCGTACAATAGACGAGCCCATGTCAGCCTCTTTGGGACAAAATTGTGGACTATCGAATAGATTTGCATAGGTATGCTATGCGTTCCTTGGTGTTTAGGATGCCTGCAACCCCGGTAAAAACTCCCTCAGCTTCCTGGAGGTTTTTGTGGCTATTTTTGCTAGTCTGTTGGAAATGGACTTTGGCTCAGTTACTCCCATTTATCTGAGATCGAGTTGGCTTCATCCTGAATACCGTAGTAGTCGCTCCAAGTACATGCTCAACCAGCTTCCATTAGTATGCATGGTTGAGCAGGGTGCTAGCGCAAACAAACTTTTGTTTTATGTAATCGTTTACGTGTCCTCATCAGTTTCGGTTGAGGTCTTATTGGCCATTGTTGGTTAGGCTTTTTCCCTACAGTGCTTTGAATCCTTTCTTGCTTCAGGGATTTGCTCAGAAGAGGCACTCCGCAAGCTAATGCAGTTGAGAAATGATGTAACAATCGACCAGGACCAAACCCTCTAGTACGTTATTCCCCCCTCCCGTTGACGGTTCAGTGTAGTTTTTGTGGTTTTTCTACTTTTCTCAAAACGCTCAATCGCGTGTACTTTTTCGCTGGTAGGAGGTTGGAATTGCTGCAGCAAAGCGTGTCGCTTTTTCCTTGACTTTGGTGCATAATTGTGTCATTAACTAAACGTAAGTCTCGGAAGGATTTGAAAGGCTTGTGAGTTCTAGGATGGTTGATGTAAGCCGACTGACTTCATTGCTAAGACCAATACTTGTACAAGCGAAGACGTGTCTCTTTCCTTCTTTGTCTCTCTGTGAGGCCACACCTTTCACGGCTGGATTGCTTGCGTCGGTATGCAGTGAAGTCGGGTGGGGCAATTTATGCAGAGGGGTCGTGATCTCATGCATAACCCTTGACGAATCGCTTTCATTAGAGTACCAAAACTAGGAAACCGTGGAGATACGTTTGGTTGTTTGGTGCTGGCCATGACCTCACTTGTTTTTGCACGGCCTTCGGTAAGTGCCATCCTAGGAAGGTAGCCAAGCGTTGTAGAAAGCAGCAACAGACGGTCCTACACTGGATTCAGATTGACGTTATGCTTTTGGATGTCTCTACCAAAGACAAGAACATCATCGAGATGGACTATAATGTTTCTGGGAGAGTAAATCAAATGATGCTGTTTGCGTCACGGATCCCGAAAGGGAATGTATTAGCTGCCTTTTCTATGTCCTGTTCTACCACTCCAGCTTGTCAATAACTTCATTTCATGTTTAGGGTGTGTAGGGCCTCTAATGAAATGTTCTTGTGGAGTGATGGGAGGGCATCTTTCTTCGACACTGCATTCAAACTCCCATAGTCAAGCTACAGCCATAGACTGTTGTCGTTGCTATTTGCCAGCGCGATTGGAGGGACTCTTGATGGTTTTACAACCTCCTCTCAAATCATCCCTTGCAAAAAATGGGCTCTTTTTTCTAGCGGAGGAATTGGTAGCACCTGGATAGTTGCCAGATGGGTCTAGCTTCGCTTCGCGATACCTATTCGTCTCTGTTTAACGTCTTACCATAAAATATTCGTCTACTCACGAAGTTCTTTCCTCTTGTTATTGACGACTTGCGCCAGTCGTGTATGACTGTCGTCTGGATCATTCACAAATACGGCTGCGGCTTCGCAGAGGGTGCTGCAGATGTCAATTGCGACTGCGTTCCGCGGGGAAACGGTCATCTTGGCTTCAGTGCATTCGTGGGAAGAGGAGGTGCCTTCCGAAAAATTTACGACAGCTTTGCCGTTATGTAGAGAATCAGCATGAAGTGTCGCGTCTCAAGTCTGCTCCAGATGCATAGATTTGCGGGTTGCTAATCCCGTGGGAGTAAATCACCCACATAAAGAAAAATGCCGAGGAAATTAAACACAGGCGTATTTTGATGCTGGTAATGGTTCAACGTGGCATTGAAGTTGACTTATGTGGTGAGGGGAATGGTGTAAACACGGGCCACGTTCTACTCTTTGCGACATCATTCATGTTGAACACGTAGACGCTAGGCTCTACTACTGCCTATGGTAACTTTGAGCCGGAGGAAGAGTTTTGTTCTTAAAGACTATTCATTGGCAAATTGTCAGAGAGTGGAATGCAAAACAAGGCACCGAAGCAGCAGGTGCGTCATCCGACTCTTCTTTGCGGGTACAGAAAGAGTTGTGACCCAGACACTACAACCCCTAACATCCATTTGACTCACTGGAATGGAGGCGCAACTGTTCCTCATTATCAAGGCAACTATTGAGGCGTATCAACATTTGTCAACGGGAAGCCAGGTTCAATGGAACATGGAAACGTAATTTGGACCTAGTTAGAGGGGTTGTGGAAAGTAATGCACAAGCAGTTCCCCAAAACAGTTGCAAAGAACATCATTTGAAAACTGTGCTTCCGCTAGCCTCAAGGCTGTTTCGGTTGTGTCTGTTGACAGTTCACAAAGTGATATGCGTTGCCACCCAAGTCCTGCGATTACTCTAGTTCCTCCCCTGTTCGTCTCTTTTTAAACTACTTCTTTGTAAATGGTGGGCGGAAATTGCAAACTGCCTGGTTGTGTGCTGATGAAGAGCTTATGCGTGCAAAGCAATGCTACTGGTTCAAAGTGTGGTTTTCATTAGTTGCCGTGATCACATCTGCTACACGGCATTACGAGAGGCCTTCTCAAACCTTGATAAATTTCTCGTTTCCAGTCTCTTCAGGTGTGAACAGTGGCTGGTTCACGAACTTAGCGCTCATGAGGCAAGGTTACACTCACAAGGAGTGCGACTCCAGAGGCTTACTATAGTCAATGCCGCAGGATTTACTAAAAGCAAGAAAGTGGCAGATCTGTGTCCAAATAGGTGAGAATAGGTGCCAGAATAAGTTGTGACATGTTCGTCTTTATGCGGTCCTCAAGCACATTTAGTGTTCCGTTCTTCATGAAGTTGCATTCACAAATGCGTCGGTATCAGCAGCGATGCCAATACGACTAGAAGAGGAAGAAGAAATTATCAATTGCTGCGATTGCACTGCTTTGCAGTGGTTCAAAAACTAGGCAAAGAATGCTGTCAAATTTCTTGCAATAAGGGACAGTGACGATTAGCGGCTGTCCCATTGAAATAAAGGAATGGAACCACGCGTCAATCTAGGAGCAAGCAGCGTCAATGCAATCATTTGTTGACGCGCCTTCTCTCCAACGCTCGTCATGCTCGAGGTGTCCGCGCAAAGCAAACGAGTGCCTTACCGTTGAGAGCGAGTGTAGTCGTGGGTCCTGTGGCATGCGAATGGAGAGAAAGGAAGTGACTCAGTTAGGTGGTGCTCGAATGAATGGATGAATAGATGGGCGCATTGAGATTAGTAAAATGGAATCGGTGCATCAACTCACCAGTGGAGGTGGTTGCTGTTTAATTGCAAAAACGGCACTTCATGGATGGCTTGGCTAAGTAACGTGCGCCTTAATAATTAACATATCAAAGCAGCATTCTCTGGTGTTTCTTTTTCGAATAAAGTGGATAAAGTAAGCCTACTGAGGCGTGGAGGCGAGTATCTTGCACTAACTAAAGAAAACTAAACTGAATTCCCAACCAGCTTACGAGGGGAATGCCGTCGCCAAGAATAGGCAGAAATGTGTGGATAGAGGAAATCAAAGATGGGCAGGCATATAATCAGACTGGCAGCTTACCAGTACAGGTTGATTGTAGCAGAGACAGTTCTGGTTCTGCGAACTAACGGTAGAATTACTGCTACAATGGGTGAAAATGCTACTTGTGATTTGACGCAAATATTTTGCATCCTACTGGCAAGGCAAGGTATAGTGGCAGTCTAAATGGTGGCTGGTGTGCGTGGTTTAATGATTGTCACTTGATAATGTGTTGTTT
This sequence comes from Taenia multiceps, assembly GCA_001923025.3. Lineage (NCBI taxonomy): Eukaryota > Metazoa > Platyhelminthes > Cestoda > Cyclophyllidea > Taeniidae > Taenia > Taenia multiceps. Next base: position 16,850,494 of record CM010314.1, read on the forward strand.
CTTTTAGCTGCAGAAAGCATCCGTCTCTCCGTGTCTCCTCATAATGATGCAGGTACAGCCTTAGGTACATGGATTGACCCAGAAGAATCGCTAGCACAAACCGGCCGTCTTGGCCTTTCCCTCGCATGACTTGGTGAATGCAGCATTGAATGCCCCAGTGGCCGCGGGGTGGAGGAGGTGGCTCTACACTAACTAATCGTCTAATGGGGCTTTTGTCTACGGCACTTCAAATTGACGCAGTTTTTACTGACCGTGTGCTTTTGCTAGCCAAAATCGAGGAGAAGGATTATGGAGTTGTTTAGATTGTCGTGCCGTCTACTCTGTTCATCGGCTTCTTTGCAAGGGTACAAAGGTACACACTACTGCTGGTGACATAGAAGGTGTTAGTTAAACCAATACTTCATCATCTTAGGCCTGACGATGATATTGCTAGTCAGTAGAAAGGCACGCACAACATGCAGTGTCGGGTGTGTTTGCATAACCTCCCCGTTTTTCCAAGCTGCAATAACTTCCGAGCAATAGTGGATGGATTTGCGGTCTAAATTCTACTAATCATGCTTTTCGTGGGAATTGGGACAATGTGTGTTGGGCAGAGAGAACTGAGGGCTGCTGACGGATGCAGGTATGAACCAAATAGGTGTGCAGAACAAGTTGAGAGCAATGGGGGATGTGCCAAGTAAAAAGGGAAGAATGTTGCATCTGGAATGACGGACTGCTGCAACTAACCTCGCATTACAAATTCGGTTATTGTTAAATTCATTTCACTTACCAGTTCCACTCTGGTAGCCTGAAAGGCATGCTGAGCAAAGGATTGCGAAATAGTTACAGGGAAATGCCTACAATAAGATTGCACCAACACGAATTATTTCTAACTGCTGTAATGTACTTCACTCATTTTGGAGCAGTTTGTAATCACAAAGCGAGTCTTCACTTCAAAGAACGTGGAGCTGTCTGACCACAGTGGATTAGCCATGCATTCAAACTTACTACTGCATTCTATGATTCGTGACGACTCACCTAGGCCAGCGCACCAGCCTCAGTTACCTCGTAAGGATTTGTGTTGCTTAGGCCTGCTAACAGTTGAAGTCCACAGGACCACCTCAGCTTAAAAACTATTAGTCAAGGTGTTGCATTACAAAGAAGGAAAAATAGTCCAATCTTATCAGCTTGGACGCTCACTCACCTCCTTGCCCCCATTCAACGGTAACAACAGGTCTTGTTTTCTCCTCATACCATTCAAATGTGGTAAAATTAAGAGCATCATTCCGTGCGACGTTCAAAACAAATAAATTCAGATGGAATGCGCTATCCCTCCACAAATTGCCTTGCTTGCTTAACAAACCCACCGCGACAGTCATAACAAACAAAGTATTGCATAGCCCCTCTCCTCCTTCGAGCACAACGTAATCAGTGCTGGAACTAGCACCCTACCATACCTGCTTAAGGAGACCGGTGTCCCAACATCTCCTTATGGGTAAGTTGATGCTTGGCACAGTCTCTTATTCTAAATTTATTTTTCAAACTGCATGAAACTCCAAGTCCAGTCGAACTGCCAAGATGGATTGGTGAGGTGGTGGTCAAGCGTCTCCTCAGTTGCGCTCGAATTTCGATGAATGGCACGGTTAGCTTGTGGGTGTTTATTCCGGCACTGATTACGTTGTGAAGTGGAGCGTTGGAGACGACGCTCGAAAGAGGAGAGGGACTGTGTAATACATGTTTATTGTGACTGCCGGTTTCGGCTATTTGGTTGGCCATGTAATACTTTGTTCGTTCGAACTACCGGTTTAGGTCACTTAAGTGGCCATCTTGTTCTAGCCGGTTGGTCGGCGTCCGGGTCGTGCCAACAGCCCCCAAGTCCTCTGTTCCCGGAATATGTATATTCTGCCTTAGTACTGCGCCTTCTTTTACCTTAAGGGGAGCCTCGGGACGCTACATTGGTGGCAGCGGAAAGCGGACCCGACTTTGATGGATTTTATCCTGCTCCATGCCGTTTCTGGCAAACGTCGGCGTTGTGAAAGAAGTGCATGTGCTACGGAGGGGAGAACCTTTGGTATCTCGTAACAGAAGGGTCGAGATCGACGTTCATCTTCGGCATCTCCCTCGCCCTCGTGTTCGACAGGAAAGCTATTAACAACTGAAGCGACACTAGCCGTGGACTCCAAGCCCAGAGGAGGGCCAAGAGGCGCGCATTTGCTGCACTGAGTGCTACGCGGAATTGATGGCACTACAGGAACACATGCGTTCGAACCTCGACGACTGGGACGGTTAGCTCGTGGGTGCTCCTCGCAGCACTGATTACGTTGTGATGGCTGACACGGGAGGCGGACGAAGGGGAGCGTCGGGGACGACGCTCGAAAGAAGAGAGGGGCTGTGTAATACTTTGTTTGTTCGAACTGCTGGTTCCGGTGACTTGGGTGGCCATCTTGTTCAAGCCGGTTGGTCGGCCTCCGGGCCGTGCCAACAGCCCCCAAGTCCTCTGTTCCCGGAATATATATATTCTGCCCTAGTACTGCGCCTTCTTTTAACTTAAAGGGAGCCTCGGGACGCTACAGGCCATATTGTCCTAGCTGGGTTGGCTGGCTTCGGAGCCACGCCAGCAACCCTAGTCCCTCTGTTTGCAAAATTTATGCACGCACATTATGCCCCAGTATTATGCCTTATTTCGCCTTGAAGGAGGTCTCGGGACGCAACAGCCATGGCATGACTGCTTTGCATTGTGGCTGCATGTCAAGCAACGACCTTAGTTGCATACTGCATGACTGTCTTGTCAGGGGTATAAAAAATTACAATCCACAGTTTTTGCCCTCAAACAGGCATAGCCAAACTAATGTAATAATGTTTGTGTTTATATACGCTTCGTAGGTGGGAGGCGGGAACACAACATACACGTGGTCGATTGCCCGCTAACGTGTTCTTCCCCTTGCGCCGGATACCTCAGCTCCGTAGACTGGACATCCCTACTTGACCTTTTCCTCTTAAATAAAACCATGCCCAGTAAAGCTTGGTCTCCTGCTGTTAAGGTAGAAAGGAATGAGGAAGAAGAAAATAAGAACCCTGTTACAATGGTGGCAGCGTCGGCGAACCTCCCCCCCTTCAAAGGCGATATCGACTTTGAAGATTGGGTACAAATCGCGAGGTTTTACACCCACTGGTACCCCCAACAACAGAGGGTGCAGCTCCTCCTCCAGGCTCTTCCGCAAGAGTACCTTCTCTCAGCAATAAGAGCAGGAGTTACTCCCGACTCTGACTTCGACTATTGCTGCGAGATCCTCTCGCAACTGGCCATTGACAAGCGTGAACGTTCTCTGGCCAAAGAGTTTTTCCGCCGAGATCAAGAGGTAGGTGAAACCGATGAAGACTACGCTCGGAGCCTACAACTCCTAGCCGAAAGAGCCTTCAAAGGTTGCCCCCCAGCCAAAGTGACCAGCTGGGTGGCCGTCCAGTTCTGCGAGGGAATCCATCCTCCAAGCCTCTCCGCGAGGCTCAGTGCAATAGAGACTAACGACCTCAATCGGTTGGTCAAGGCCGCGTCTAAGATCCGTCAGGAGCTTCCACCGATACCTACCCCCCAGACGTTCAACCAACGGCCAATTCAGCCACGTCCTCGCCGGATTCCCTCACGCCAGACCCCAAGAGCTGGTGAGACCTATTTCTCGCTATCTTGCCAACCCCCAAACGCCCCTCGTCCATTTCTACAAGCTCTCGGCCAGTTAGAAGGATACCCCTGTCGTTTCCTCCTGGACTCGGGAGCAGTGAAGTCCCTGGTGAACCCCGCTACGTTTAAAGATCTCTTCCGCAAGATCAGTCCTCGATCGTCCTCCATAAAACTGCTCTCAGCTGAAGGGAGGAAGATGAAAGCGATCGGAGAGACGTCGCTAAATATCACCATAGGGAAGGAGTCCTGGACAGTACAATTTATTATGTGTCCAGAACTAGTATGTGACGCGATACTGGGCGTCGACTTCCTCCGCAATGCTGAAGCAATCCTGAACTTCGCAGAAGGTACCTTTACGACCCAGCAGCACAAAGCAGTAAAGTTGGCCGAGCCTTCCCTGGGAAAGGACGCTGACAAAATCTGCAGTGCTCTGTTCGAAACCGTGGGTATTCCTGTTAGCAACCTGGATGAGCTCTGCTCACGGTTAACACACATCACCGACAGCGAAAGGAAGGAACTGCACTCATTGCTGTGCAAATACTCCAGAATGTTCTCTTGGCAAGGAACCAAACTCGGTCGAACGAGCATCATCAAACATGCCATCGCCACAGGTGAAGCTAAACCAATATGGCAGCCCCCGCGACGCATCCCTCCGCCCCTTTTGGAAGAGGTAAACCGTCTACTGAACGAGATGATCTCCGACGGCGTGATACGGCCATACAAATCACCGTGGGCCTCTCCGATCGCGCTGGTGAAGAAAAGTGAAGGGAGCCTACGGCTGTGCATTGACTACAGGAAACTGAACGCTGTGACTAAGAAGGACGCCTTCCCACTGCCTCATATCAACGACTCACTAGATTCCCTGCACGGATCAAAGTGGTTTTCTACTCTGGACTTGAAGTCCGGGTACTGGCAAGTGGAGGTGGCTGAGACGGACAGAGAGAAGACAGCTTTCATAGTGCCAAACGGACTCTATGAATTTCAGACAATGCCGTTTGGACTATGTAACGCTGCAGCTACTTTCCAGCGCCTGATGCAGACTGCACTAAGGGGACTTTTTCCAAAGCACTGCATAATCTACCTCGATGACATTCTCATTTTTGGCAGAGACATACAAGAGCATAATACCAACCTGAAATTAGTGCTAGATCGTCTCCGAGACGCTGGATTGACCCTGAACCCAAAGAAATGCCACTTCCTTCAACGTTCGGTTACATTCCTGGGGCATACAGTCTCGTCAGATGGGATGGCAGTTACCGAAGACCGTACAAACCAAGTGAGAACCTGGCCGACACCGACCAATCAGACGGAGCTCCGCAGCTTTCTCGGCTTGGCAAACTACTACCGGCGTTTCGTCAAAGGCTTCGCCAAGATCGCCGGTCCCCTGCACAAATTAACAGAGAAACAGGCGAAAAAGAATTTCACGTGGGAGAACGAACATGATGAGGCCTTTAAAGAACTAAAACGCAGGCTCTGCTCCGCTCCGGTTCTGGCCTTACCCAACTTCGAGAACGGCGCACCTCCTTTCGTCCTAGACACAGACGCCAGTGACGTGGCCGTAGGCGGTGTTCTATCCCAACGGGATAAAGAAGGCAGAGAACACGTCATCGCATACGCCAGCACCAGGCTCAATAAAAAAATGAGACAGAAAAGTGCAACGGAACGCGAACTGTACGCTATCTTTACAATGGTTCGACACTTTAGACATTACCTGATAGCGAAACAGTTCGTTGTGAGAACGGACCACCAAGCGCTGACCTGGCTAAAAACAATGAAGGAGATGGACCGCTCGGTGGCGCGCTGGTACGAAGAACTGCAGCAATACGATTTTACAGTGCAGTACCGAAAGGGGACTTCGCATGGCAACGCGGATGCACTGTCTCGCAGACCTCTCTCGGCAGAGAGGGAAAGCGGTATAGTGGGCACGCTATTTTTGAGCGAACCCACTAGGCACCAGTGGAGAAATTCACAAAGTTCAGATCCCGACACGGCGTTGCTATACGAAAGGTTTCTGGCGTCCTCACACAAGCCTACTGCAGAAGAGATGAAATCGTCCAGCAAAGCAGCCAAACAGATGTGGCGACAGTGGCCCAAACTCACTCTGGAAGACGAAGTTTTATGGTATCAAGAAGACACCACGTCCCCTAAACGTCTTCTTGTTCCCGGCTCGCTAATACAAACAGTCCTCCAGGAGTTACACGAGCAATTGGGACATGTGGGCGTGAAGAAGATGGTGGAGGCCTCGAGCAAACGATACTGGTGGCCCTCTCTTACCCCGGACGTACTCGACTTCTGCCGAACCTGCATCACCTGTAGCGGTTTCAAGAAACCTCACACAACAGCGATGGCACCCCTACAACCTATGCCTACAGGATTCCCGGGCGAAAGGGTGGGCATTGACATTATGGGTCCTCTGCCACCCACCAAAAGAGGAAACCGGTATATCCTGGTTATGGTTGATTACTTCACGAAAGTAGCTGAAGCTGAAGCCATGCAGTCTCAAGACGCTGAAGCAGTCGCTTCAACCTTCTTCAACCGCTGGATCTGTCAACACGGTGTCCCCGAATCAGTCCACAGTGATCAAGGTCCTAATTTCGAAAGTCGGCTCTTTACGGAACTGTGCAAGACTCTCGGAATTAGGAAGACACGCACGACACCAGGACACCCACAAGGCAACGGCCAGGTGGAAAGAACGAACCGCACCCTGGTGGGACTCCTGAAGGCTTTTACCAAGGGAGCGAAGCCAGAAGACTGGGATTTGAGCCTGGGACGCGCCTTGTTAGCGTATAGAGCCACAATCCACATGTCAACGGGCGTTTCTCCGTTCAAAATGCTCACAGGACGCGAAATGAGAGTTCCGTCCGACATCTTTATCCCGAGCAAAGAGACAACACCCGACAATGTACCGGATTACGTTCTGCGCCTAAAAGAAGGGATAAGAAAGACGTTCAATTTGGCGCGGCGACACCTACAAACGTCTTATAGTAGACAAAAGAGGATCTACGACAAGCGTAGCCGACCCAACACCTATCGCGAAGGAGATCTTGTCCAAATATACAAGCCGGTTCCTCCACCTGGAACCCATCGGAAATTCTATCACCCTTGGAGCAAAGATCCCTTCCGCGTAGTAAGAATCCTCTCTCCCACAAACTACCTCGTCCGAAACGCAGAATTTCGTACTCAACCAATTACGGTACACCACAATAAGATGCGACCTTACAAAGGCCCTCCGCCGGTTGGATATGAGGACGAAGTCTACGGAATAGTGGAGGAAGGGAGAACCCCCAAGGGCATAACTAAACCAATGGGCGAGAGTGGCACCGGGGACGGTGCTCAAAAAAAGGAGGGGGCTGTGTAATAATGTTTGTGTTTATATACGCTTCGTAGGTGGGAGGCGGGAACACAACATACACGTGGTCGATTGCCCGCTAACGTGTTCTTCCCCTTGCGCCGGATACCTCAGCTCCGTAGACTGGACATCCCTACTTGACCTTTTCCTCTTAAATAAAACCATGCCCAGTAAAGCTTGGTCTCCTGCTGTTAAGGTAGAAAGGAATGAGGAAGAAGAAAATAAGAACCCTGTTACACTAACGTTCACTAAGTAGGAGACGTAGTACCACGATAAGCGTTGATCGCCCAACTGCAATTTCACAGCAAAATTAACCACCCACTCAAGCTCAAGTAGTATGTCATCTTTGGCTTTCGAGCAAGTCTCAAGACGCTGCAACGAACAATTTTGTATTTATTTGTTCTAACTATTTCTTTTCATTTTAATTCCAAATAGTCAGTAGCTAATAGTAAATTATGGCCCCATGTACCGAATCGCAAAACGATTAAAACTCTTTTCTTAACACACTTGATTGCAGCTCAAAAACAATTTGTACTAAATACTCAGAAAGCAAAGCAAATGTTCACTTGTCAATGATTCGTTCAATTTGCCACGTTTAAGGTCATTGGCTGTGTTTAGTATATTGTCTGTCTGTGTTGGCTGTTTTGTCGTTTCTAATAAGGGTGCTATAAGGAGGGGAAGGAGTGTCAAGCAGCACACTTTTGTTGGTTTCGATGATAGCCGGGACAATGATATTCTACTTAAAATGATTCAGTGGTTTAATGAAAAACGTAACACATAAGACTGGACTGTGGTATTGCCCCGTACTTCGCTGGAATGCGTACGTAAGTGTAAAGTTGATAATGTTTGTGCGTTTGCTGTTCGTCAACCTTGATAGGGTGTACCTCTTTATCGTGCGGTGTAGTCTTTTGAGTTCGCTGCTTATTACTTCTACATTCTCACATGGTCCACTTATTTGTGCATGTTATTTTGAGCGACAGTTTACGCTGCTGCTCCCACCGCTGCTACTAGTTGCACAGGTGTCTTCACGCAACGCCAGCACATATCAAGCGCTCGCAGGTCAGATGCTTGTGCTCATTGGCATCAGGCTGTGTCATTGACTGAATTTATCCAATTTTGTGGGAGACATTACCACTTGTTTTCGTTTTTTGGTGAAAACGATAGGTGATATGCGTTTGCCCACCTGTGCACTGTTATTCTAGCTTGATCGAAGAAGGATGTTGGCAAGTTTTTGGTGCATATGGATGCACCTTTTGGGAATTATGATCGGGACAAGTTGTAAGTGTTTATTTACCATATCACAGGACTGCTGTCGTCATTTGATGAGGTAGAATGCAGCAACTTGCGTCATAGCCCACCCGAACTTATGCAGTGAGTCATGAATTTCACCCTTAAACGAGCTTTCTCTTCAGTTGAAAGAGTGGCACAGGCTCTCTCTGCACAGGTGCGTCAAATGAGTATTTTCTAATTAGTCCACTTTTGATTTGAAAGTTTGCTGCTGCTTCACCTTTTCTCATCGTTTTGCGAACTATGGGAAAAGCCCTCTCGAAATTAATACGCCATTTGCTTGGCGGATTTGGTGTTTACGGGATGTCAAGCAATCTCGTCTGTTCATTTGCTGATGTTATTTGGTTTATGAGCAAGTGGACAGACACAGGAGGATAACACGATCTTGAGTGAGCCAGGCTCTGTCTAGTGCTCGTTGTTCGAACCATTGAACCTTGCCCATCGAGTGTCGTCAAAAGGGACACTTTTGGGATGATTGCTTTTGAAATGGGAATTAATGAATGAGTTGTTCACAGGGGATGTAATGTTACAGTGATGACTTTGAAGGCGTCACAATAATCACCTTGGCCTGTTTACCTCCCTTGCTGTGGTAATGTAGTAGGTCTGGAGTGATCTCTGTCCTGTCTTTAGCCGTAATAGTAAATTGTCTCTGCTTTATCATTTTTGCTGCACGACTAGTAGTCGATTGATGGGTCATGGAGACGTGGATGGGGGTGTGGGTTTGGTCCCGCCCTCAGGTTGGCCATGTTAGTCAACATACTTGACGCACCCTCGAGATATAGCCAAATGGGCTAGTTTGTCCTTTTCGCAACTCAGTACACTGACGAGCAATGAGGTTCATTTGTTTATCTGCAAGCTTTTCTCTCATCCGTTCAATGGGTTACTCTGGTGGTAGAGGCTAGGCCAGATAGGCGGCGAAAGGCGAGAGGATCTGTTCATTTCTCTGTTCATGGATCCACCTACGTGCATGGCTGTCTACCTACCTAGCTTTCCACCTCTTCTTCCATCTGTTTCACTTCGAGGGCGGCACAAAATGTGGTGTTGAAATGTTTGGATGTCTCGGTCTAGTGTGAGCGAGCTTGTCGAAATGGCTGCACCTTTGTCAGAACCATCGGACTGTTAGAGGTACTGAAATCAACATCTCCCTGCTGCTAACATTATTTAAGCAGCCAGTTGTCGTTTATGATAGGAGAGGATTTAATGCTTCGTCCAGTCCAGTTGTCTTGCTTGCGCGTAGTTTCTTAGGAGTTTGCCTGAGCGTCGCAGAAACAGGCACAACTTTGGTTCAGGGCCAAACCCGCATCGCAGATTATTTTTATGCGTCCGAATTTCTGGGACATACAATGCTTCTTCCCTTTAGCCATTCATCTCATTCTTGCCAGTGTGCGGCGAACACATGGATGTCATCCGGGTAGCGCATGCAATGTTCTGGTCATGGTCCAATCAGTGCGGTTCGCATAATGCTGTAGATTGTGGTCGTTGCATCACAAAGTCCGAAAAGCATTGTCTGGAATTCGCAAAGCTTTTTGGAGGATAACAGAGACTCTTTTCTCTTTGTTCATTTATGTCATTTCTACTTACCGGTGTCCTTATTTTATGTCTACGGTAGAGCATCACCTTCACTTGTGCAGGTAGCCCAACGAACCGCTTATGTGCGGCGACGAGAGCCCTGCTCTTCCATCCTGATTTTGGTTGGAACGAATTGGTTTCCTGCATAGTGTAAGCACCTTATCTTCCCTCCTAGCTGACATTCGCGCCGCCTCAGATGACTTCTTGGGTGACCGGCGTGATCCCTTACCTCTGGAGACTGCATAGGCCAGGGAAATGCAGTCAGTGTATTGCAATCTCCACTACAATTGACGAAGACGGTGTTCACCAATTGGTGACATTGCCATCAGACTGATGAAAACTATCAGAAGTCGGACTGGCTTTTCGTTAGCCTCGATTTCATCATTCCGCTTCTTCGGCACAATGGTGGTGTCAGTCATGTGGACGACTTGCCTACCTACCTTGAGGCGATCGAGTGAGCAGTACTTTGCCCGCAGCACCACCTTCATTGGCTGCTGGAAAAGCATCCCCCTACTGACAGTTCTCTACTTTCACTGACTGCACTCCACACCATTGTATTTTACATTCTCTCGCATGTGTTCCCTGGGCACGGTTTAACTATGTTATTCATTGGAACGACGCAGCTGTCTCGTCACTTTGGTGTAGCAGTGCAAGATCACTGTCAACTTGCTTGCTTTGTCAGTGGAGCTATTTACGACATTAACAATGGGTGCAGACAGATTGTTATGTCATATCCATGTTTAGGATGGCGAAATGGGGCAAGTTCTTTTTAACGAAGACAAGCTGAGCTTTTCTTCTACTTAGAAATCGCATAGGCGTAAGCAAAGTTAGCCATTTTGATCGCGTTGCAGTCTTTCACCGGTAGAGGACTTCAACAGAGTACCATTCACGAGACCAGTTAAAGAGAAAGGCCGCTACAGTCTGTTTGTTTGCTGTAAATAGGTCAAAACAAAGCTGGACTCCTTGACTTATAGAAAGCCCTGAGGAATATGGTTTTCCCCCCTTGTTTCTACCTCGAAGGCAGATTGCATTGTTTATGGAGGTATCCTTACATAATCCTCGATTTTGTCCTTTATTTCTCCTCAACGTATGGGCTCACTTTGCAGTGCACTGATTCCTTAAGCCGCAATGTCGATGCAGTGCTTTTTCAATGCCTCTGTCGCCTTTCCGCCGTGAGTTCGTTAAGCATTCGAGCAGGTCTCTTCTCGTGTCCATGAGGCCAACTACTATGCCCTTAAGGCTGTCCTCCGCTCATTCAAGGCGATTTGTCGAGAGACATCACATCCGATTTGAGAATATTTGCCTTGAACTTCACACGATGTGATATGCTTAATTATACCACATTCGAATGGTGTGAGATGAAAGGAGAATTACTGTTGCTGTTGATTGGGAGAAAGAAGGTGAGTCAGTGTCCGGGCTGATAACGTCGAACCACATTCTTTCTTTGTACTGCAACGCCTTGACTAGTGATATTTCACGCTGAGGTGGTTCTACGCTAAGTATGGTCGTTAGGACTCCAACTGTTAGCAGATCTAATCAGCACAAGTCCTTACGAAACGTGCGGTGGTAAGTACGAACGCATGCCAATTGCACAGTAGTCAGACAGCGCCTGCCTAGTTGGGTCCAAACTACCGAATGAGCTTTTAGTTCCACAGATTACTTCCCTTATATGTAGTTATCTCAACATGAAGCAGTGACAAGACGCGACTTTAAGTGTGAAGTGGTGCTGAAGACCGAGTCTGAGCTGCATTACTGATCTGAGTGCAATTCCATGTTCTACCCCGAGTCATCCATTTCGGCTGCGTGTGATGAGCACAAAAAAATTGACTGCAACCCTCGGCATTCAGGATTCATGTACTTCTCACCCAACTTGCAGCTACACATCTCTGCTCATTATTATCCAATCTGGAGAGTGGAAGCAGGAGAACATCTCCCGCCCATCCATAGTGCTCAGTGGGGGTCAATTGGTTAAAACTTGTACAACATCCAATAGCAACGCTTCTATGCATTCACAGGCACCCGTTTCACAAGCCACGTGCCTGTTTGCGTCTCATCGAAACTCTCCCCAAAGGAACGCGTGCAGTCGTTTCAGTCCGGTGCAGGTAAGAGGATCATGCAGAGAAATGGTGACGAATGACTACCAAGTTGTGAAGGAAATCCACTTGCGACACACATTGACTCCGTCACGCCTCCTTCGCGTCCGAAGCCACCAAGACGAGCTCATTGACTTGAGAGAATTCCCTACTGGTATCCACAAATCAGTATGCGTGCACGTGCCCAATTTTGCAGCTGCTAGTCTCCGACTGCATTGACGAAGTGGGCTCCTTGTTTAAGGAAGGCTCAACCGCCTTGTTATATGGCGTGGAGGATGTTTATGCAATCATTCCAACCCTTGACAGTGACCAGCCTCACCTTCAGGTCCCGCAAAACGGAACCATCTGCTGACAGCAGCAAACACTAGTACTTTCTATTTCTTCGTTGAAAGGCAATAAGTAGGTTGAAATGTCATTTGTTTTACATTGTGCATGCTGGGTCGGTGCACGAAGAGAGGCGTTGGTGAGGCTGCCTTCTGTGCCTCCTGTTTTCTTGCCAAACTCAGGTAGGGTGTCTCATGGATTAACACACCTTGAGTGCTAAGCTGTTAGCAATTTCTTTGGGGAATAGCCGCGTTAGGCTTTGTTGTAGGATAGTTTCGTGCTAAGGGTGAGGAGCATTGATGTACTCAACATTTAGCAAACCTAAACATGGCAATGCGTTGCCCAGATCCATGTGCGCACGCACAGAAGACGACTGATGGAACGGCTGTTTGCCTTAGATCATGTTGGCAATGTAAGAATCAATTTTCATCCCACTTTTGTGAGGGATAGGTAGGCGACTGTTGGAGGAGACATCGTATGGTCCCAGCCTTGGGTAATTGAGGCATTGGAAACAGACCTGTCAATGTGACAGCTGGTTAATCTAGCTCGATAATTTCAAGCTTGTCAAATCGTATCTCCAACAACGGCGAGCAATTCCTCTGGCTAATCGCGCCCTTCCCATAAACGTCTGTCCTGTCTCCTTCGATAATTTTATAGTGGCTGAACGCACCACTCAATTGTGAATGCTGCATCAGCTAAGTTTCACACAAAATTTTGGGCTATTGGCATTTTGAGGCGCCTGTGGTTAGTGATCAGAGTCACTCTATGCAACATCACCAAGCCGCCTCCCCTCGTTGTCACGCCGACAACTTTGTAAGCATCGCGCGCCTCCACGTTTGTCTGTTTAGTAACGCTGGAGCGGTTGATTTCCATTCCTAACCATGATAGGCTTTGCTTTTCCAATTCGGGCAATCCTCCCCGCCCTCCCCCCAAGCTGTGTCCGTGTATCCGTGTTGGTGTGTGTGAATACGTCAATGAGCCTCGCTGATTGTGCCAGAAAATAAAAAGGCGCAGGCAGAATGCGAAATGAAATGGGATCGAACTTCACCTCAATTAATACAAATGCAGTAATTTCTTTCAATCGACCCCGGATGAACAGAAGGTAGAATTGAGTACAATTGTTCCATACTTCCTACTCGATAGAACTGTGTGGGTTGGGAAAAATCGTAATTACCTGCAGTAGAGGCTAATTGCAACAAAAACTTCTGCATTCCCAAACTTCTTCAGCCTACCCACTTATCCAACGGACGTACTTTTGAACAGCGCAAAAACCTTTGATTAGAACGCCCATGTCTTTGAAGTTAGTCGGCTTTGCCGTTTCGCCCTTCATCAGTGGTGCCCACTCTATCCACTTGAGTGATTACATCTGTGTGATCAGGACACAGTACACCTTTTGCAATGCCTGCAATTGTTCGCAAAACCCAACTGTAAAGTCATCCATCTTGAGGAAGGGTCTCACGTTGCAGGCCAACTAGGTAGTGATCGCGTCAATTGTGAGATTACTGATAAGGTATCAGAATGTGCACAATCTCTAATGCACACACCAGTGCAAAGCAACCGGATACGACTCCGCAATTCCTAGGCTTGACAGGTTACTACGGCTGTTACGTCAAAAGTTCTGCCAAAATCACCAGCTTGCTTCGTGAATTGATAAGACTAGGCGAAGAAGTGGTCGAACTGGTAAAAGGACATGATGAGGCTTTTAGGAAACTCAGGTGGATGTCCTACTTGGCGCCGCCTCTAGCATGACCTTACTTTGAACCTGGCACTCCATCCACCATTCGTACTTCATGCTAACATCAGCGGATCAAACGAAGCAAAAGTAAAAGCAGGAAGGGAACAGCTGGCTGTTGTAGCAAGTTAAACGAAAGTGGGGGACAGAACTGGACAGCACAGCAAGAACCGTTCACTACCTTTGCAATGGCTAAACATGGATTCAGAATCAAGAATCAGCCAGAGTGAAATGACAATACGATGGTGGGAACACCGTTTCACTTGTGGGCAGCAGATGTTAACACGACTCTACTAAATCCGTGAGCGTGGTGTAAACGCAGCATTGATGGGTCACGACGAGGATAGGAGGTCTTGTAGCTTGTGTTCTCCTCACACCTCAACAATGTCCGTTGAAATGGGGACTCACATCACCAACCAGTGCTCAGGTCTCCACCAAATTGGTCTGTCGCATGCAAAAAGTCAGAGTCATTCAGAAAGCTGTTGCAGATAGTGAGTTGGGTGTTCGAAAGATGCATGTGTTATAATACACTAAATGGAAAAGTGGTTGTGCAAGCTTCGAAGATCGAGTTACAGTCTTCACTATCAAAGCCGTGTCTAGGTCACCGACTTGAGCTTTCTCTAGACCTATATTAAAGTAGCTCACAGTTCAAAGTTATCTTCCCACTTAACTAAACAAAGGAACACGAAAATGGCGAAGTTTGCTGCGGACGGAGAACCACAGCACAAGACGATGTTGATATCTTGGTCACCTTGTTTCGGATGCCTTAGCTAGTCTCCCTCGGAAAGAATCTGCCCGATTTTGCAGCCTAAACGAAGATATAACATCACAATCACACTGCCACCACTGTTGCACATGGATGTAGGGGTATCACAGTGGTAGAGAGAACGACTCCTACTTTGCAAAAGATGATTTGCTTCACGTCAGACTGACATTTTAATGTGTGTTCATAACATTACCAGTTTCACTGATGCAACGCCTTCTTCATCACTTCATACGCGATCCATCAAATTAGGAAAATTGAACGTCACCCTAATGCCGAGCAAACCTTCACTTTTCCTTTGCAAACAGGGCTACTCATTGTTGCTCAGAGGCAAGAATCTATCCAGACGAAGTCCACCCAATTGGCATGGTTTTGGAATAAAATTTTTCCTTTTGTTTACTGAAAGCAAGCATGCAAGGATCAGAGGCACCGATAGAGCGGCGCTAATCCGGTAGGGGCGTTAGAGTCATGCCGCTGAATGGGTTAGGCCTGTGATGCCTTTACAACGACCTTTATTCCAACGCGGTCTCTTCTACACCTCTCTCAATACATATTGTGGCCGCATCAGCGATTGTGCAACAACGACCAATGACTGCACTGACATTGACAGCCGCTACTTGATTGGATGTCATATTTTGGTTGAAAATCCTTTCAAGACAATCTTCTTTCCAAAAGCATGGACATCCACAATTTGCACGGTGGACGGATTACTGCACTGATAAATTATACAGGACTAAACTAGCACCACCTCAGCGATGACTGACCCGTGCACCCATGATCTGAACACCCATTTAATGCCAGAAGCGGTCAGTGCACACGAATCTCGTGATGGAATGGACGTCATCAACCACCGAGCGATGCGTGAACGAGCATAGTCCTGATCACTGTGCCCCCTTTATCACTCAATTGATCCACTTGTTCCAAGAGGATTAAGACAGAGGAGGGAAGAGTGTTCTGCAAATTCATTGCGCTGGTTGTTGGGTCGACGGGACTCTCCTACCTCTAACGTCAGGCAACGCTTCAAATCTTACAAGCTCTCTACTAAGACCTATTAGCCGCCAAACAACCCCGGACGCCAAGTTGAAAGGCTGTTGTGCACTACCTTACCCCAACTCGCACGATAAGAAGAGCAAACACTCGCCACTGAGTTCTCCCATCACAGCCAAAGGGGGGAACGAGACGATGAGATGAATGCAAAGCAAGCCATCCGCGGTTCACTTCCAACCAAAATTGAGAGGTGGGTGGGTAGACATGCAGTCAAGGTACGGATTCCGTCTGCCCATTACGGTCGTGAAGCTCGGCAACACGGATATCAACTTCCCTCGTGAGTTGGTCAAGGTCTCAGCAATGAAGCGTCTGGAGTCGCACATGGTTCTGAGCCACAACAACAGCAATTGGCGGCCAACCCAGCAGCCTCATACCAAGGCCTTCCGTGTTTTGGCCCATAACTAGACAAGCTTTCATTTCTTCCACCCAGCTTGCTCCCAAACGACTCCTTTTCATCGCATTAAAGCTCGAAGGTTATGCATGGAATCTCCACTTCGACTCCGGCGCGGCCAATTTGATCGACAACCATGAGGCCTTCTCGACCCTTTCTTACAAGGTTGAAACAATTTCACCATCCAACAGGCTGCGCTTATCGAACGGAAAGGAGACGGCCACACGAGAAACTTGGATTGGAGTGCAATACTTGGCGCCGATTTCTCGTCCCCAAGTTTGCGGAAGGTACCGTCTCCACCCACCAAGACACTGGAAGCACAACAACCCTTTCACTACCAAGGTAAGGCGTCGGCAATGCTTGCAATGCCCCATTCGAACATCCTAGACGACCTCTGAGAGCAGCTCACCCACCTCACCGATAATAAAAAGAAAGAACTTCGAGGGCCATCATTTAATTATGCTTATGTATTCGCCCCGCCATAGTTGAGCAGAAAAGAATAAACGTCGTTGGAAACACGACACACCAGCGAGGCTAGACCAATCTGACATACCATACACCCCCTAGAAGAGGCTTACCGTCTGGTAGGAGCACCGATTAGAGGCGCGGTCACAAACCCATCGAAGTCAGCGTAGATTCCACTGATTGCTCTAAAAAAGGAGGGGCGCAAGTCAACAACTGTGTGCCCACCACAGAACGCTATCTAGACGGACGAAGGTGACTCACCACCCTAGACCCACAATCACGGTGCTGGAAAGTCAAGGCAGTTTCAAATTCTGCTAAAGCATAATGATGCGGCGGCCACGTTCTACCGCCTAATGAGAAGCACACTGATTGGACTGGGCCCGAAATATTGTAGCTGAAGCCTGGATGACATTCTTGGGTTTCCGGTAGGAATCTCGGCAGCATAGCATTGGTCTGAGATGCAGTTTTGACTCTGAACCCAAAATGCGTCTGTTTCAGCACTCCTCACTAACCTCCCGTCCATCTGTCTGACCTAGGTGCCTCATTTTGACTTCTAAAAACATGAAGAGGTACATTTTTCACAATTCCAATGCCTCCTGTGAACATCGCAGACAGGTCCATCCGAGTCAGCCTTAACACCTAATGTACGCTTTCCGAACTGATCCCCATGCATTTCACAGGTAGAGGAAGAAGTGGAGAAACAAACAAGTGCATTGGTAATTAAGCAAATAGAGAGACAGGCAGGTCGCCGGGTAGAGAGATAGACAAAGACGCGGGTAGGTGCACAACCAAACGGCTAACTTCGCTAACTCCGACTAACTCCTCTTCCTTGCTAACAGGCCAACTAAATTAACGAAAGGAGGACAAGAGTGCATGCAAATAAAAAAGTCCTTATTTCTTGCAAAAAACTATCTATAACAGTTGTGATGGTGGGAAGATATACCATGGGCAGAGAAAGAAAGCTGGGCCAATACCTGCGATGGTTGTCGTCTGCACGTGCTCATCATCGCAATATCTAGGCCGCAGGAAAGACAACGCACCACAAAAGTGGACCGCACAAGAGACACAAAGGCAGTTGATGCCACAGGACTAGGATGCCCTTGCCTATGTCGCCGTGGCGCATGTTAACCGAATATCACACTAAAGGGAGGACAGGAATCCATCCGTGTCTTTACCCATGTCGCTACATGGCTGACCAACCATATATCAGACATCGCGCTAAGGACGGACTGCAAAACAACTGATGACCTCAAGCGTTTGAATGAAGGAATGGAGAGGGGGTTAGTGTACTGAACGCCTACGCCTACGCCTACACCTCAGCGATTCACTCAAGTTAAACCAACTTGTAATAGCAGTAACGTCATTAAAATGAAGCCACACCATCCAGGTGAACGGCCCGATGTCATGCCCCGTCGTTGAAGTGAAGCAGATGGGAGGAGAGCCAGAATGATAGGTAGGTAGTGGATTAGTAGACGGATGGGTCGACCTATGAAAAAGTAAATGACCACGCACCTAGGTAGATCCATGGAGAGAAAAATGAACAGTTACTCCCACCTTTGTCTGTCTATCTGTCCAAGCCCATATTATCCAAATAAATCAGGCGTCTGTAAATAAACAAATGAATCTTAATGCTCGCCAATGTAATAAGTTGCAGGAGGGAGCAAACCCGCACACTTGTCTGCCTTGAGGAGACATCAATCGATTTTTAGCCGTCAAGTTTATTCACTAGCATGGTTAACTTGAGAGCAGGATCAAACCCATACCTTTTCCTATGTCTCCGTGACCTACCAATTAACTACTAGTCACACGAGAAAAAAATAAAGCCATGGCTACTCACTACTACGAGTGAAGCGAGAGGAGAGATCATCCCAGAGCCACTTCACTACCACAGTGGGGGAGGCAAACAGATCGGGGTCATTGGTTCTGGCAGCAAAGTCATCATAACAACATGTCCCCGATGAACACTTCATTCATCACTACTCAGAGGCAACCATCACAAGAAGCCCCTTTTGACAATAAGCAGAGACGAATCCCCTCAGAGTCGTGTCCTTTTCCCATGCCTGCTCCCTCGCTTATAAACAGAATAAAATCAGCAAAGGAACCGGCGCTCTCTAAACCCCAAGTGCGGCACTAAAATGGCGCACAAATTTCGGGAAGGCTTTCTTCAAGTGCGCAAATCAAAGTGCGCACCAGCAAACCTCCTAATCATAAGTAGACTAGTTAGTACGCTCATTTGATTCATTTGTGTAGTGCCTATGCTACTACTTCGACTTAAGAAGAGGGAGAAAGCCTAGCTGGGAATGAACATTATGACTCACTGCGAATATCCGCGCAGACCATGACGCAGACTGCTGTATCGCACTACATCAACACCCAGCACCCTCAAGCCAGTAACGGTACCTCCATGATGCTGCAAAACAAACCCAGACGACTTATTCCAATCATAAATCGTAAAAAGCATACCCATGTGCACTAAACCTGCTAAACATAACCTTCCTCTGTTAAGCGAAGAAAACGATGCAAACAATAAGCAAACGCACGCCACCTATTCTTCTCACCAAAAAACCCGAGAAAAAGTGGCATCGTCTGTTAAAAAATCAACTCTGATCTGATGGCGATGAGCACAAACGCCTAACTTGCAAACACCCAACATCCCACAGCTGTGTGAAGGCACCTAAACAACTGGTAATGGCTGTGGGAGCAGTAGCCTAGACAGTTATTCAAGGTCATCCATTTTGAGCTTCTTGCAACCATATCATTTTGGCCTTCAACACACAAGCGATTTGTTAGGTTCACCCTACTTCTTTCGGGTCACTTTGTCGTCGTTAGTTTGTCCACTATAGCGCACCATGAAAAGGTGTTGGATGTTGACCTCGAGTGTGGCTGAGTCCCCCACCCGTGTACAACATCGCCAATGTAGTGAGTATTGCAGTGCTCACTCAGTCCACCAGCTGTTCACCAAACCAGACCAGGCATACATACATGGATAATTTTCACTAAGACTGATTCCAGACTTCTTTCTCTCTAGATTCTGAACTCGTCGCGTAAATGGCATTGGTATTGACACTGATTCCACCGACGAGGCAACACGAGAATGGTCTGCGTGCTGATGTATGCGAAGACCTCATTCTCCCCCTCGTGTGGTTCAAGCACCTATTTTCGTGGCTTCGATGTACTTTGCCATGGTTAGGCCGTGATTTCAGGCCATCGTGAATCCGTGTTCAACACATGGGTGTGAGTGTGACAGCTTGTATGACGTGAGGCAGATCTATACACAGGATCCAACCCGATGCAACAGTTGGGTGGAGGTGGAGTGGCAGCACACCTGCCATGCGTAGTTGAAGTCAGCAGAGCTCATGTGTGTGGGGGGAGGTTGTGGCTCAGTGGTCTGTGTTCAGATCGAAGGAGCATGCACCTTAATCCTTGTCAGAAAGCATTGGGGCTGCATGCATTGCAGATGTCGTGGTAAGACTAAGCATAGCGTAGTGAGGTAGGGAAAGAAGACACCAATATTTAAGCCGATTCGTTAAGCGAATGGGAGTTGTAGGCTGCAGGCTGTTAGGGCAATATCTCTCTCTACATCCCATTTCCCTCATCCAAGTGGCATCTGCATGGATGTTCAGAAGGAAGCAGTCACCAGTGCCGGCGATACGAGGTTACGTCTGCCCGCATTTGTGACAGTCATGACGGGGAAGTATCATGCAACATCCGAAGTCCCATAGCTCCAAAAGACAGTGTGTTAACGTCATGTTAAGGCCAATCATCAAAGCTTAACGTTGAGGTGCGAAATACAACTATGCAGCCCTTGTCATCCCCATCACACAGATTATTCACGCGAACACCCACCTGTGATAAAAGGTTTCGATAGTCTCTATTCAGACCTCCTCATTTCTTTCCATTCATTATTCGATACTTAGCCTTCATTTCATTTCTCTCATCACATTCCCTCTATTTTGTTTCCGGTGGCGTAGTTCCTTAATGAGCACTGTGCAAACTAACTCAATGGTCAAGTCGCCAGTCTCTTGCCTGAAATTGAATTCAAATGCGTGAGGGTCTTGATGTTGCATAAGTGGTGAATGTCTGCAGGGCTATTCCAGGTCGAAGGTAGACGCTTCCAATGTCATGATCTCCGCTTTCGCGCGTCACTAGTGCAATCAATGGACCTGGCAGGACAAGCCTTGCCGCCATCAACCACTTTCACGGCTTTCATCTGCCTCTCCGCAAGATGCTTCCAAATCCATTCGCGACCACAGGGAACAAAGTAAGGTCCATCAAGTTTTCCCATCCGCGCCTTTTTGGGATCAGGATCACACGAGTGCACACATTGTCATGAGGAAGTCCAAACTAAACTCCGTCAGAGGCAGCAAAGACAGAACTAAGATATTTCGTGATATTCTGTCGAAACGGTCTCCATTCTAAAGCAAATGCACAAGTGAAACGGAGGGGGCAAAGTGAACTCATCGACTAGCAGCGCAATGTAGAGGACGAATTGGCGAGAAGTACATGGACGGATGCAGCACCGTCTCTGCCCTTCCTGCCTCACCACAACGGCATCAGTAACAACAACAACAACAACAACAACTGTAACAGGGACTTGTAAACTCATGAGAGGATTTTCGTTCCCC